>JAAWWB010001808.1:0-50002 GCA_018804465.1 Populus tomentosa
GCGTTAAAAATGGTATTTTTTTTCTACAATTTTATTCCTAGGATAAAGAAGGGTATTGTCCTGAATTTATTCATTTTGGATCATTTTTTTGTATGATCTTCATACCTTACTTATTCATACTTTCTTCAATTTTTCCTATGTTACTTTAATTACCAGGACGAGGATGTCCTCTATAAATTATAAGGCATCATGCACTCCTTGTTGCAGCTGGAATTTTATTCTTGTTTTATTCCTATATTAACATGACTGGTAATTCTCAGCTTCAAGATGTTTTCCCTTTGCTTTCTTGCCTTTATATACATATTAAAAACAAAATAGATTGCCATCTTGTTTCCTTAACTTTCTTGACATGTTGGGGTGGGGAGCATTTCACTTGATTTTGCTTTGTCCTTATGCATGTGTAGGTTTGGCTAGATTTTTTTGGCCTCCTAATGAATGAAGCTGTATGACAAGTGGTTTTCAAGGCTATTGTGCATTTGTTTGTTTGCCATTTTTTCCCCATGCTAATGCACATGGTTGTCTTTTTTGTTGTTTCATTGCGTTATTGTTTTGAATCGCATGGGATCAAATGCGTCCAAAATTCTATCCGGCAGCAACTTCACCCTTTACCACCTCCCCGTCTCTCTTCTTTCCTCTCTTCCTATATTCTTCTGATAGGATCCTCTGTTTCTGTTTGATAATGTTATTGCAAGTAAATTCCCTTGGCTTTATTACAGTCTTTGAAGAGAGAGGAGGAAATTTCTATTAAGCATTCTTGAAACTATTACGGTTGTTATGTCCCTCCTGAGAACTATACAAGCTTTTAGTAGTTATTTGATCGTATTTACATCTGAAAAACTCCGAGCACCCACAAATTCTCTTGTTAGTGTTTCTAAATACTGTCACTGACATCTGTGTCCATGTTTGTTTCTTGAGTTGTTGCTCCTATACAAAATAAATGGGAAAGCCTCCTGTTTTGTTTTTCTGTGGGAGTCTTCTCTTTGCTTTTATTGCCATACTCTGCTATTGAAGCATCAAGATTTTGTCATAGTTTTAAATGCCATAAATTTGAAAGTAAAAGAATCGTAAAATAGAGTGTTGAAGAGGAACCTTCACATTAGAAATGTAGTTTGCTTAATGGTTTCTTGTTTTGTTTACCTCTAACTTCAGGCCGAGGATTTGCTTCTGGAAGAATAAACTTGGGCAAAATTGAAGCACTCAAAATCTCCAGGTTTGAGTTCATTTGGAGCAGCAATCTCTTGCAGGACAAGAAAAAAGGAGTTTCATTCTATAAACCTGTGGGAGTGCCTAATGGATTCTACAGCCTTGGCCACTATTGCCAATTCAACAATAAGCCCTTGTGGGGTTTTGTTCTTGTGGTTCGTGAGGTGGCTTGTTTCGAGCCAGAAGCTGCCAATTTACCAACTCTTCTAAAACCCCTAGATTATACATTAGTTTGGAGTTCAGATGATGAAAGTGAGGAGAAGAATGGAGGATGTGGCTTCTTCTGGCTTCCTCAGCCTCCTGAGGGTTATAAGCCCTTGGGGTTTCTAGTCACCAACAATCCAGATAAGCCAGATTTGGATGAAGTACGGTGTGTTCGAGCAGACCTGACAGATGAATGTGAACCCTATCGTCTACTACTTGAATCATATTCTAAATTTTTAAATCTACCAGTTCGAGTTTCGAGTACGAGACCCAGCCATCGAGGAGTGCTAGGGAAAGGAGTTTCAGTTGGCACATTTTTCTGCGGCTACTGGACCTCTGAAGAGGAGTTGAATATTGCATGCTTGAAGAATTTAAACCAACTACATGCCATGCCAAACCTCGAACAAATCCATGCACTCATGAAGCACTATGGGCCTACAGTTTTCTTTCATCCCAATGAGGTCTATTTGCCATCTTCTGTGCCATGGTTCTTGAAAAATGGAGCACTCTTGTACAAAGCTGGGGATTCATCTGGTGAGCCCATAGATGCAGAGGGCACTAATTTGCCAGGCGGTGGAACAAATAATGGTGCATTTTGGATAGACTTGCCTTCCGATGGCAAAAGAAATACTGTCAAACAGGGCAGCTTGGAAAGTGCAAAACTTTATATTCACGTGAAGCCTGCTCTTGGTGGGACTTTTACTGATCTTGCAGTGTGGGTTTTCTATCCCTTCAATGGGCCAGGTACTCTTAAAGTTGGACCATTGAATATTTCGCTTGGCAAGATTGGGCAGCATGTAGGCGATTGGGAGCATTTCACTCTCCGCATATGCAACTTTACTGGAGAGCTGTGGAGTATATACTTCTCTCAGCACAGTGGTGGTGAATGGGTTGATGCTTATGATTTGGAGTACATAGAGGGGAACAAAGCTATTGTTTATTCATCAAAAAACGGACATGCTAGCTTTCCTCATCCCGGGTGTTACATCCAAGGTTCCACTAAACTTGGAATAGGAATACGGAACGATGCAGCACGTAGTAATTTATACGTGGATTCAAGCACCCGTTATGAAATTATTGCAGCAGAGTATCTTGAAGGTAGTGATTTCATTGAGCCTTGTTGGTTACAGTTTATGGGAAAATGGGGTCCAACGATTGTCTATGGTTCAAGAATCGAGCTGGATAAGATAATTAATCATTTGCCCGTGGGTTTTAGATATTCAGTAAAGAACATATTTGACGGGTTTCCAGTGGAACTCTGTGGAGAAGAAGGTCCTACTGGGCCAAAGGATAAGAACAACTGGGTGGGAGATGAAAGAGGCTAGTTTCCTTCTCTCTTTTACTGCAGACTCTTATCTTGTTGGCTTCATGGCTTTCTGTACTCATTACAACGGCTGTAGAAAGACTGAACCTCGAGGCTTATCGCGTTGTATCTACATTTCTCATTCTTGATTATATATATTTATATAATATATAAATCAGTGATGAGTACAGAAAGAGAGAAGAACATGGTTTATGGCTTAGGCTTATCGAGTTCGAGCATGGTTTCCCTTCAAGCAAATCAGTGATGGTGGATCGGCATGGGAGATTGGAAGAAGAACAGGGCACTAGGTTGCCGTTTATGCTGTCCAGTGATGTTGATGAATGAGCTGTAAGAAAAGAAAATATTACTCGAGAAAGATTTTGATTCCATATTTGATGATAGAAAATGCAGCATTTTATTTATTTATTTATTTTCCATTGTTGCTCTTGTAATGAAACTATGGAAAAAAAGATATATCTTGTGCTGATTAAATTCTATGATTTAGTTTCTGTATTGTGTATGGTTTTATAATTTAGTCCTTGTAGTTTTGCAAACCATAAGTTAAGTCCCTTCCACCAAAGTCTACTCACTTAGGCTTTTCCATTATGGGCCTTTGGCTCTTATTGCAGTAATCCGCCCGGTAAAGAAGACAACTGAGTCAGTTTTTCGACTCGTGATTTCTTTCTCTCTTTCAATCTGCCTTTCCAGCAGACCTCATTGAGTTCGCAGCCTGTCTTTGCTATGCTCCAAATTAAAACGTTGTTTATGGCGACGTCGACCAATCGGTGCCGCTAAATCCCAAACAACAAATCGGTGCAGCGAAACCCAAACGCCATTTGTGCAGATCCTAAGAGAGAGATGTTGGCGAGAAGATTTATTTCCTTGTTCAAGGGCTCCCAAGCTTCCCAAATTCGGAGGTAACTAACGTTTCTCTTTTAGCAATAACCCACCCTTTTATTCTAATTTACTGCTTTTAATTTTGCATCAGTAGTGGAGTGAAGTCCTTGGATGAAGGAAAGAGCAAGTCATTTGGTCGAAAGGCAGTGTCTTTTGTGTAGGTTACAGTCACCGGTGGTGTTGCTTTGAGTGCTCTTGATGATCTTGCTATTTATCATGGCTGTAGCAGGTACTTTGCTATTTATCTTGTGATGATTTTACTGGGTTTTCAGAAAGTTTGATTTTTTTTTTTTTTATATATAGAATTGGGAAATTGATGCCTTGAAGACAATGTTGCTTTTGTTAGATGAAGACTGCTGCTTATTTTGTTTGTTGGTGTAATCCAGTGTAGTTTAGTAGTATTTCTTTAGACTAAGACAGCAGAATGGTGTCATAAAATTGGCACGAATTGAGAGGTAAAGATGTTTCAAGCCTCTCTGTGCACGATTTTCCATACTTGAATATGATTATTGAAGACGACGCCTTATCTAGCATGCTCTTTTGCTTCAATTTTTAAGTGGATAAATTGAACGTACTGCCACTGTTACTTCCACTTCAACTAGCACAACAAGTGCTGTCACCTCTGTCAACATTTCTCATATCACAAACATGTTCATAATGCATTAGTCCTGCATTATATTGATTATTTAAAATCAAGGTACAGCCAGCAATCTAATTGATTGATAATTGTCTAGCTTGATTGATGGAAGGGGAGGCCAGGGGAGAGTGAGTTTTATGTGAATGGTGAGGGATGGATGATGCGGAACAATAAATAATAATAATTAAAGTAAAAAAAAAAAAAATTTTTAGAGAAAAAAGAAAGCTAATAAAGAAGAGAAGAAATGAGATTGGTTATATGCAAAGTCTGTAATATTTTCATTAATCATCAAAACTGTTTCATAAAATGAGAGAGGAATATATAAATAGTAATCCTAAAACATCTCGTTATTGGGCTTGATGACACGACTAAAAGATTGACGTCTTCTTCCAAGTATAGGAGTGTCGAAGTAATAAATAACCCGGCAAGACCGGGGTCGAACCACAGAGAGGTTAATTGTATAAATTATAAATAACAATAGAACAACAACAATAATAACAATAATAGTAATAGTAATAATAATAATAATAATAATAATAATACTCAGTACGTGGCGTTGTTATACCTGAGAATGATCTAAAAAATCGGGTCACAGGTTTCCAGCCTATATACTGAGTTTATGAAAAGATCAAAGAGATATATTATATAATATAAACAGAATGTAAATAATAATAATAATAATAATATTAATAATACTAATAATAGTAATAGTAATAGTAATAGTACTAGTAATAGTATTAATAATAAAAAGAAGAGGAGGAAGAAATTAATGAGAACTTTGAGATGGAAGATTAATGTAAGGATTAAACAATGATAAAAACGAATGTCAAGGTTAGAGGATCCACCAATGATATTTTAAACAAGTATGGTATAAACTCTTATTACTCAATTTGAAAACTACACACGGAGTAGGTTCCAATTGGATGATTTGTCATTAATAGCTCATTATAAATTATTAACATGATCATATTAATTATCTTATTTACATAACACCAAACTTTTAAATATTATCAGGAATTCATGATGTTAACTGATGTTAACAACAAATCAAGTTCCTTTCATAGCCTAGGTGTAGGTAACACCATACGGTTGGGCTATGAGAGTGCCAAGCATTTGTTGTACCAAGTATTATACAACACAAATCTAGATTAACCATTTAACAAGCAAGGTATTAAGAATTAGTAAGATAAAAAGATAAGACATGTTAATATTAAACATTAAGGTCCATGTTGAGTTTACACCATACTTATTCTTACACCATTAGTGTAACATTTTCACCTTGACATAATAAATTTAGCTAAACATAATGAAGAAGAGAAACATAAATAAACAAAACAAGAACATAAATAAGATACAAGTTAACTAAGGAAAGAAAAGGAAATGAAAAGCATAAACAAGATATTAATGAAAGCAAAACTTAAGAATTACAAAAAAATATAAAGAGAGAAATAAAGAGCATGAACTTAATCTGAACAACCAAACCCCTAAATACATGGCAAATACCTCCTTTTATAGGCTAAAATTTGGAATTATTGATTTGATGACTAATTGTTGAGTGGGTGGCCAACTTTTGACTTTGTGAAAATCCTTATCTTCTTGTCTGAATAAAATGAAAATGCTAGCATTAGAACTGGGTCCACTTGAAAACATGAAAGTTGTAGGAAATTGACTCAGCTTTCCAGGAAAAAAAAATGGAGGTAATTTGGACTTCTAGAACTCCATATATGGGCCAAACACTGAACAGTGTTTGGGCTGCAGGACAGGTTCGGACTTCTCCGTTGTTGCTATAATTTGGACTTGAAAACGGCCTTCTTAGGTCTTGATGAAAACATGAAAGTTGTAGGCCTATGTCTTACTGAATCTGTGTAAACATTTGAGGTTATTTGGACATGTAGAACTCGAGATATGATCAAATTACCGAACAGTATTCCAGTTTGGACTGCACCAACATCTCTTTTCTAAGTTTCACCCTCTCTTTATCTTCATAAATTTCAGTAGTTGAATTCATCAATCAATCCTTTGATTTATGTGATAGGCCTGCATTTAAGATGAACATTTACCATATATTAGGGCATTTTATAGTATTAGACTTGTTATTATAAAACATGTTTTAGTTAAGGAGTTATTGATACTTTAAGTGCAAAATGATGATATAAAACCTTGATAAATATGCACTTTTAAGTACTAATCACTTGACCCATCAAATCAAACTGTTTAACATAAATAATTTTAAATAAATAAAATAACAATGAGATAGGCCCAAATGGGCTTAGTCTCCTAACCAGAACGTCACAGGTTAGGTCATCCTATGTCGTCTCCATCCATATACTCGTGTATTTTGCAGTGTGGGTCTGGTGTCCCCACCAACTTTCCCGGGGTTGGAGAAACTCGAACCCGTCGAGTGTAGCACTAGCTGACTCTGATAGTGCTCTCAAAGATCTGGATTAAGCTGCTGCAAAGTATCTCTAGTGATCCAAGTGCAATCTGAGTCTGGTCGAGCCACTTAGCAAACTAGAAACTGTTGAATCTCACCATTCATGTTAAAAACAACTTGTTCATCTGGAATAGCATCAATATTATCCTTTTGTGCTGATGTCAAGGTGAAAGGGATAGATATTTTAATAGGATCAAGGAAACTGCTCGGGTCTAATCCGTATCATAACATAGTCTCCCACATTAAACTCATTATGTCGTCTATGTAAATCAGCTTGAAGTTTATATTGTGCATTACTTGCTTGAATATGTTAAGTGATCTCAATATGCAAATCCTGAATTCTACGTGCAAAAGACTTGGCTGACTTAAACACCCTAGCATGGAGGGACATAGGAAGAAGGTCTAAAGGTTTCTTAGGCTTGTAACCATGTACAACTTCAAAGGGACTCATGCCTATTGACCTATTGACAGAGCTATTATAGGCAAACTAGGTCGTAAGAAGAATCAGATCCTAATTCCTATTATGATCACTCATTAGACACATTAAAAGGTTGCCTAAACTTCTGTTAACCACCTCATTTTGACTATTAGTTTGGGGGTGATGAGCAGTAGAAAACTTCAATTTGGTTCCCATCATATGCCAAAAGGATTTTTTAGAAATAACTTGTAAATCTAAAATCCCTATCCGAAACTATAGTTTGAGGAATACCATACAACTTGACAATCTTGTCAAAATAGAGTTTTGCAACTTTGGAAGCATTTGTGGTCTTTGTACAAGGAATAAGATGACCCATCTTAGAGAAGCGGTCGACAACAACAAAAATAAAATCATGTTTCTTTGCAGTACGTGGAAGCACAAGCACAAAATACATGCTTACATCTTGCAAAGGGCAAGTGGGAATGGGCAATAAGGTGTAAAGACCAGTATTTTGTTTTTTATGCTTAGCTAGTTGTCAAGTTCGATATTGATTTACCAATTTGGCGACATTTCTTTTCAAACTAGATCAAAAAAACTAACGTTCCACCTCTTCAATGATTTTATTCCTTCTAAAATGTCCTGAGAGATCTCCAGCATGAATCTCCTATATCAAAAATTCACACGGATATTTTCAGGATACAAAGCTTATTATCTCGAAATAAGTATCCATCTTGGGGGTGATAATAATTTATAACATAGTGATTCTCATCCTTGAATGTCAAGTATATTTCTCCAAATTCTGAGTAAGATTCATACTCCTCTTCGAGTCTCTCAAATCCTGTGACTTCAAAACTCATTACAGATAACAGCGTTACCCGACAACTTAAAGCATCTGCAGCTTTATTCTCTATTCCAGATTTATGTTTCAAAACAAATGAGTATGCTTGCAAATATTCAACCCAATGACCATGTCTATGATCGAGCTTCTTTTAAGAGTTAAGATAGTAGAGGGCCTCATGGTCGGAGTAATGAACAAACTCTTGTGGTAATAAGTAATGGCGCCAATAGCATAAGGCCTGAACCACCGTATAAAACTTATCATAAGTTGAGTACTTTTGTTTTGCCTCATTAAGTTTCTCACTAAAGTAGGCTATATGGTGACGTTCTTGACTAAGTACTCCACCGATACGAAGCATCACATTCTACTTCAAACACCTTAGTAAAATCAGGTAGTCGAATTACTAGGGCCTCTGTCATCTTCTTCTTAACCTCCTCAAATGCCCTATTATCTCCTTTACTCCACTGAAACTCACCTTGTTTCAAACAATCTATAATAGGCGACATGATGGTGCTAAATCCCTTAATGAAACGACGATAGAAAGTTACAAGCCCATGAAAATTACGAACCTCATGAATAATCTTAGGCTCAGGCTAATCTATTATCGCTTGGACTTTCTAGGGGTCAGTAGAGACTCATTTCCATGATACTATAAACCCTACAAAGACCACTTGATCTGTAAAGAAGGAACACTTTTTGACATTTGCAAACAAACTTGCCTTCCTTAGGGTGGTACAAACTTGAATAAGGTGATCAAAATGCTCTTCTTTGGTTTTGCTATAAATAAGAATATCATCAAAGTATACCACCGAGAACTTTTCCATAAATGGCCTAAGCATTTATGTCATTACTCTAATAAAAGTGCTTGGTGCATTGGTGTTGTAGCCTAATTTTTTATTCACTAAGATTTTCTTGAATGTTATTTTATTTCTATTATTATTCATAAAAATCCAAAAAAATTAAGAAAAAAGTTTAAAATTCAAAAATATATTTTTCTTGAGTAAACCGTTATTTTTCATAAAAACCGATTTTACTGGGTCAATACAGGTCAAACCATGTCGATCAGGATAAATAAGTTTTCATGACTTTTCGGGTCAAAACTGTCATTTTTCATAAAAATCGATTTTACCGGGTCAATACAGATCAAACCCTATCGACTAGGGTAAAAAATGAGTTTTCATGATGTTTCGGGTCAAAACCATCATTTTTGGGTCAAAACCGTCATTTTCGGGCAAAACTGATTTCAGCGGGTCAAACCATGTCGACCAGGGTAAAAAATGAGTTTTCATGATGTTTCGGGTCAAAACCGTCATTTTCGATCAAAACCGTCATTTTTCATAAAAATCGATTTTACCCAGTCAATACGGGTCAAACCATGTCGACCAGGGTAAAAAATGAATTTTCAGGCTGTTTCGGGTCAAACCATCATTTTTCGGTCAAAACCCGGTTCACCGAGTTGATATCCATCAAATGTTTTTTTTTGTGTTAGCGGTTGAAACGAGCTTTTTTCTAATACTGATTTAAATTTTTTAGTTTTACCCATATAAATATTTATTATTATATATAATAAAACAAAATTAATAATTCAAAAATTTATTATGGTAGATGAGTTAGTTGCAACGATGCATTATTTTCCTTTGAATTAAATGAGCTGTCCCATGCTCATTGGCTATAAATAGCTACGAGAGCAGAGGGAGAAAGAGGAAAAAAGAAGGAAGAAAGGAGTGTATTATTTAATATTTTTTCTAGTTTTTTTTCATGCGAGTAAGATATTGTTTAAAAAAAAAAACATTTTGAAAAATACCAAAAATATCCTAGCCGTTAAATCTAATAGTATTAGTTCTGGACCTTTGATTTAATAGGATACAATAGGGCTTACCACACTAGATTAAAACCCAAATCCATCTCAGCCGTTGAAATAATCTTACCTTTGATCCCTTCGTGCCACGTCACTCGGTGTACCGATCTTTCGGTGCACCGTGCCACACCAGATCAACGCTCCGCTCATCCGGACCGTCCGATCAACCTACAGATCCAGCCAATCACAGCCATCCGATCGTTTCATCCGAGATCCAACGGTGAATAGTGTTCAGCGGTACTGGTGTACCATGCACGCGTTCACACCGTAGCGTAATCTCAGACTCTCTCTCTCCTCTCGCTGGCGACTCCCTCTCTCTTATCCGATCTCCACTTTCCGGCCATCTCAAGCCTCCGAACCACCACAGAAAGGTCGCCAACCTCGTATAAAGCAAAACCAAGGCATTTTTCAGCGTTTGCGCCGCCTCATCTGGCCGGAAAAAGGCCGCCATCGTAGCCGGCCACCGAAGCTTCAAGTCGTCAATTCTCCCTCTTCAACCATCAACGGCCGTCAAGACCACCACCATTAGAATCCTCGACCTCAGATCTACCAGAATCAACCATCGGTTGGATAGAAATCTCGCCGGAAAATTTCGCCGCCGCCAACAATAATCGCGCATGAGCCACACGCGCCGCTAGTGGTATTTTCGTAATTTTTCGAGGAATTCGAGGGTATTTCAGTCTTTTACCTATACAGTGGCACTTAGGTAATTTTTTTTTTAGATTTCTAACATTTTTTATTTTGTATATAAATTTTCTTGCATGTAAAAAAAAAGTAAAACAAAAAAATAAATATAAAAAAAACAACGTGGGTCCAACACCCATCTTATCATATTATCGGTCGTGGGTGCAAAGCCCAACTTCTCAAGAATAGTTATACCTATTTTTTAATGATATCAAAATATTTGTTTTTATAAACAAAACAAATATTGTTTGTCGACACGTCTCTTTTTATACAAAAGGACCGATGTAAAAAAAGTTTAAATACCAAACAAATATGGATTATGTCCAGGATTTTTTTTGGTAACTCAGACGTAAATCTCCTTTTTAGGGTTAAACGTCGATATTTTAGACGGGTCTCCTATCTTAAGGGACTGATGTCATTTTTAACGTGTCTCCTATTTTTAGGGACCGACGTTAACTATTTTTTTTTAAAAAAAAAAACAAAATTGTAAATAAACTCAAAATATAATAGCACTTGAATCAAATAAAAAAACACACAAGTAAGGGTAATCTTTCTCTTGAAAGGATCTTTTAAGGGTGGTGTCTACCTTCCCTTAATCATAACTAACCCAATACCTGAATCTTTGGGACTAGTGTCTAATTTGGGATTTCTAGTTCTCTCATATTACTAGATGGCGACTCCAATAAAATCTTTATTTTCCCTAATAAAAAAAATCTTTTTGTTAAATAAACAAAAAAAACGAAGCCGTCGCCTAACGTCGTGTATCGACAGAATAACGACTCCATTTGGGACAGGGTTGAACCAACTGCTTGTGTTTGCTTTCCATTTGTTCTTTCTTATTGCTATTTATTTTTTAAGCATTTATTTTCACACTATTTATTTTATGCAATATCAATTGTAAATCATTTCAATTTTTTTAGATATCAATATCAATTGTGAGATGGAAGAGGAAGTATGTTAGAAAATTATTTTGTTTCAATGAAATTTAAATTATTATTGTTCTTATAAAAAACCATTATTGTTATATAATTAAAATAACTTAAGAGCTTCATATCACACGAGATCATATATCTTAATTTTCTTTTATTTTCAGTTTATTGACTTATTCTTTAGTTAATGTTAACAATTTTTTTAATATTTATTGAAAAATATATTTCTTGCTTTATTTTATTAAATGGACGCATCAAATCTTCAATTCACAGATAAAATTTTTCTTGATGCTAGAGCATATGTTAAGAGTGCTTGTAAACCCCAATCTAAAAATGGTAGATTAGAAGGGTAATCTTCAAAAGAAACAAAATGGTAGATTAAAAGACAAATATGTCATAATATAGGATAAAAGTCCCTAGAAAATCAACTTAAATTTTAGATAAATAAAATAATAAAATCAGTACATAAAGTGGTAACTAGTCATTACAACATTTAACAATTTTACAAATGAAATTTTTTCATTGGCGTGAGATTACCATTTCGTTGGTGAAAATGTTACTTACTAATTCACCGACGGAATGCATCCATTGGTATAACGTTCGTCGTTAATTCCATCATCTGTCGCTAATTATATCAGTAAAAAGAAACATATGGTTTTTACTGAAGAAAAATGCATGCAAACAAATATATATTACCCGCTAGAAATATGTTGACGGAATTATTATGTAGACATATATCCGTTGGTGATTGTGGCATATGCAATAAAATTTTTCCAACTCTCTAGAAAATATAGGCAGATTTAGTTCGTTGGTATTCCCATCAATAAATCGCTAACGAAATTAGTCCGTCGGTGATTGTGGCGTATGCAGTAAAGTTTTTCCAACTCTCTGGAAAATACCGACGGATTGATGTCATCGGTAACTCCGTCTATAATATTTAAAAAAGATTTTTAAAAATAAAATTGTATAGAATAATTAATATAAAATTGTATAGAATAATAAAAAAGGAAAATAATTAAACAAATAAAATTGAAATATGTAGAAATAAAATTAAATAATATAAAATCCAAATATTTATTACAATTTTATTTGTACAAATAAAAATTAAAGTAGAACAATGATGGCGCTAGAGGAGGAGAAGGAGTAGGTTGGTCGTTCCTAGGACCCATACAACTAAAAAAGGGGTGCACACATATAAACATTGAGGCTAAAAAGTTGGTCGTTCCAAGACCATTTGGCAAATTTGTTCATAATTCACCAAGAGTTGCTCATATTGTTTGATGAGATGAGTCGTGTGTTTTTACAAGGCCATGAATTCTTAAGATTGGGTGCTCGATACCGAATAGGAGCTCCCAATGGTTGAGACACTACAAGTCACCCATAATTTCTCAACCATAGTGCTGGAGATTCCATGGACCCGATTCCTATCGAGTCCACTAGATAATCTTGCCTCTATCCACAAATATAAATCAAAATTTAGGTGGGTTGAATGGTT
Source organism: Populus tomentosa (assembly GCA_018804465.1). Classification (NCBI taxonomy): domain Eukaryota; kingdom Viridiplantae; phylum Streptophyta; class Magnoliopsida; order Malpighiales; family Salicaceae; genus Populus; species Populus tomentosa. Next base: position 12,901 of record JAAWWB010001808.1, read on the forward strand.
GTCCCTGTATCTCTCTCACAACCGGCTATTATATGTCTCCTGAAAATTAAAAAAGAAATCATCAAATTCAATTCAAGAAAATAATAACTTAAAAAAAAATGGTTGAACGAACATACCACGAAGTGTTGAGCGCGGTTGTCGACGAACTATTGCACCCTTTTTCAGCGGTCTTCACTCCACACGTTCGTCTCCACAAAAAGCTATATTGGATTTGGCTCACATCCATGAGATTTAGCCTATAAGAAAAACAATATTGCAAGTTGAATATATTTAGAAATAACAACAAATTAATTAAAGATAGATGTCATTAAAATTAATCTTATCATCTGCTTCACATTGCAATGAATAGAACGAAGTTGTCGGTATGCGTGGTAACTGAATTGTGAATTTGCTAGTTTCAGTTCTCGGCACCAGACTGTGAGCTTCATGTGAACAGCTCAAATGTCACGTGCTGAATATACTACGCTCATATATCCTCTGGAATGTATGGCGGATTGAAATCCCTCCAAACCGCCACGTCATTCCAGCCTGGTAGAGCGTTATCTCTGACATATTTTTTAGCTTTTTTTTGCGCTTCATACCAAACGTCACGCAACCTACATGATACAAATGTATTTTATATGAGTTAATGACAAATTAGATTTTAATATATAATTTTTTTTAAAAAAATATCGTATTGTTTTAGATGTTACCTAGTTGCAGCGTGATTCTCTCACACCCTCATCGCAACATTGTCATTTGCGCTATCCCACTTGAATTTGTTATGTGTATAAATAATTTATTAAAATAAATCAATAATTTCAATATAACATAAAAAAATAGTTAAAATTTTAACTTAACACTAATCTCAAATATTTTAAACCATGCATCGAATAAGGTTTCCAATCAGGATGTCTGGAAACTGGACTTTATTGAAACAATAGAATCTCTATCAATGATTTAAATGCCGATGTTATTACTCGAGTGACCTCAATGTTTGTGAACTTGAAAATCAATAAAATTAATGAAATATTAATTAGTTTTTAACAAATTGTTAAACTCAAACTTACATTGAAAGTTTGTCATTCCAATGTGCCTTATACTTGTGAGAGAATTAACCTTACTGTGAAGGAACATCGCCTCTACGTTGTAGAACCACATTGGAAGAGGCAGCATGGTGAGTCGATGCAAGTGCCTCTTCTTGCTCAACACCTAATGACACGTCATCATCACTCTTAGAAGAACTAGTTGCGATCATCTACTCACGACATGTAGATGATTTTGTTCTATGCATCTATACAAATTTGAAGTATAATTACATAATCAAATTTGATTTTTTAAAAAAAAAAATTGACAACACTTCCCTTATAAGGTAGACTACCCAAAATGTTCAAACCTGCAAATATTCAAAATATATGCCACAAACTTGATAATCCAACTTGATGGTAACCCATTTGACAATTATATCATAATCGGCCTCTCTCAACCCATAATCCGACTTGATGGTAAACACTTATATAACGACCGATAATTTGCTATGATTTGTGAAGTCATCCCATAATGATTCATCATAATCTTTCAAAAGATCAAAAACCTGGTTGCATCTGTATTATGTTCTTCTTCTAAGATTGGACATTAACTGATATTACCTTGATTCATTCTTATTGCATTCATAATCATATTCTTGTAAGGATTACTTTTAGCATTTACAACTCCATGCACATTGTTAGTATTAGAAGTTGATCCAACCATCCTTTCTGCCATACTTTCGTTTTGAACAAATAGTTCTTTGTGTGTATACCAACACATGTAATTCTCCATGAACCTTTTGTGTAGAAGATGCATCGTTACAACATCTAGATGAAGAAACTTTTTATTTTTACACCTCCTGCATAGACACCTAATACCGCCTTCACTAATATTTCTCAAAATAGATGTTGTGAAATTAATAAAATTCTAAACTCCATTACAATAATCCATCCTCCGTAATCTTTGGGGTGAATCTCAATACATCCATAACTTCTATCGAACCTCTATAAAGACAACATATATTAATTAACTACGTTAAGTAAATAAATTTGCAAAAATATTGGATTAGCTAAGATTATCCAACTTACTTTCAAACTTCTCTTAAATATCCATTATCAATTATCTATATATAAACAATTTTATACACATTAATTTACGGAAATTACAACTCAGCAACAAAATTGGCAAAAATTAAAATGGACCCATTAAACAAGCCATCATTTATTTCATCACAACACACATAAGTCGATAATTCAACATAAATCTCAACAATTTACAAACAAATACAATTTTACAAAATCTAAAACAAACCATAACAAGTATAAATTATAAATCCATATACATTACAAGTTTGTTTAAGAAAAAACAATAAAACAAGTAAACACTCAAACAAAATATATATACTAAAAAAACATTCAATATTAAAATTGACATTTTAAAATTATGTTGAAATTAATAAAAGATAGATTTACTTATAAAAAATTAAAAAAAATCCACAATAAATCAGAATACAAATGTTATGACTATAAAAGTTAAAAAATGATGAGTTTTGTTGAGATGAGGGGGGATTTATTTTGGGGGGGTTGTTTGTAGTGTGTGTGGGGGGGGGGGGTGTTAGTTGAGATGCAAAGGGGAAGAAGAAGGAGAAATAGGGAGGAGAAGGTTGATGCCCAGGTCATATATTAACTATTACCGATGTAATATATTTGTCTGTAAATCTGTTGACCATTTTGTCGATGAAGTAGACACATCACTATACAAACATCTCGGTTAGAATTCCACTATAATTTTATCGGTAAAATTATCTACAAAAACTTCCACGTCATCACACTGCTTTGTTTTTTAAAATTCTTTATATTTCGTCCATGATTCCCTCGGTATATACCGATAGAATATTTATGTTGATATAGACCAATGATTTTACCGAGAGAATTAATTTGATCAATAAATATCACCATAAAATACTGATATAAAATTTTTATCAGCAATTCCGTTTGTATTTGTTGAACTTTTGGTAGTGACATTGCCTTCTACAATGGCATTGGAATCATACCAACATTCTTTTCCTAGTGGTACATCATGTATGTGAGGAGGCATGACTGTTAGGCTCCGAAGAGCTTTTTTCTTCTCCTCCTTTTCTCTCTCTTCTCCTTGCCATATTACAAAGGTGTCCTCTTATGTATATTTAATATCTAATTTTTTCCTCCTTTTGATTGTTGTTTGTTTTGTTTTTATCAAATTTCATCTTCATTGTTTTTATTTTTTTAATCCTTTTACTAGTTAAATTGTGTTTTCAATTACATCCCTCAATATTTTATTTTATTTTATTCATATGTTGAATTTTATCCTCATTTTTTATTGCTTTTTTTAATCATCTTTTTTATTGTATTTTGTTTTCCAATTTCACCCCTCACTATTTTTTTATTGAGGTTTTTTCTTCTTCTTTTTTGTTTGCCTTTTATATGTTTAGTCTTGACCTCATGAATAAGATCACAAGTTTCAAAGGTTAACATGGGTTTACCCAAATCTTTTTTTATTTCTTTTTTGAAATTGTTTTTTTTTTAATTTCTCCATCAATATTAGATTATTTGATAGTTGGGCTTCATAATTTTACTCAATTTGTTTTCAATAATATTTTTTAAACTTTTATTAGCACAAATAATTGTTTGATTAAATAAAATGTTTATTCTAAGAAATAAAGCTATTAAAAACAACTAAGTACATGACCCGTGTTGTGAGATCAAACATATAAACTTAGTTATCTCTTGATGAAATATCAATTTATATTAATTATATATGTGTGTAAGTATTTTGATTTATGATTGAGAATTTTTTTTATATCCAAAAACATGTTGGAAAAGCCTATATATTCATTTATTTACTAAAAAAACATGTTGGCAAAGCCTATATATTCATTTACAATATTTGAATCGCAAAGAAATGCATCTCAGATAGCCAGTTATTACCATTACCAAATATACTAATGAACATTAAAAAGTAATAGTGAGTTGTGCACTTTTTCTCCTACCTAGTTCAATGATATGTATAATTTTAGAATCAAGAAGAAAATAGGGAAAAGAGAAGGTTGTTTAAAAAATAACTGCATATATATCTTCCTGAACTCTTTTAGGCTATATATAGATATAACAGTACAGGTAGGAAAATAACAAACATTGCTACAGAATAGGACTGCTAAAAAACAGAATAGAAACAGACTGACTCAACAGACAATGACCAAATAAACAAATTAGACTAAGTCTTCCACCTTGCCACTACACACCGTGGTCTTCTCATCCTTGAATGTCGTGGTCTACTAGTGTGCCACTACGTTGCATGTAAAGTGGTGAAGTGGTACATATCATTCCCCACCCCTTAAGGAACCTTGTCCACAAGGAGGAAGTCAAGATATGACTTGGAAAAACACCACTCATTCTCCTAAGTAGTGGCTTCTGCTGGTGCACTGAAACATTTCACCAAAATTTCAGATTTTGGAAGATAGTTACCTTTGCGTATCACATATCGGTCTAAGACAACTTCAGGTTGTGGAAGAACAACTGACGTAACCGAGACAGGGGGAAGTTTAGGAGAGGAAAGAGTAACTGAACCCAAATGCTTCCTTAACAAACTAACATGAAACACATCATGAATTTAAGAGCCAGGAGGCAAGGCCACTTTATAAGACACCAAACCGACCTTATCCAATACTTTGTATGGACCAAAAAATCATGGGGCAAGCTTAAGAGAAGCTCAAAAAGCCACAGAAGTTTGTCGATAGGGTTGAAGTTTTAAATACACATAATCTCCCACGGTGAATGATACCTCGCACTAGTGTTAGTGTGCTTGACATTTCATCTGCTTTTGAGCGCACAGAAGGTTATGACGCTACTCAAGTAGGATGGTATCCCTGTCACGCAGGTATTCATCAACTGCTTGGATGCGAGAAGTGCCGGGTATATAAGCCAATAAGTTGGGAGGGGGAACACCATAAACAACTTCAAAGGGTGTCATCTTGGTAGAGGAATGAATGGAAGTATTATAACTAAACTCAACCCATGGAATCCATTCAAACCATTTTTGTGGTTGGTCTCCTGCAAAACAACATAAATATTGCTCCAAAGTCTGATTGACAACTTTGGTTTGGCTGTTAGATTAGGGATGGTAACTTGAACTCATACACAACTGGGTTCCCTACAGCTAGAATAATGTGCGCCAAAAAGCACTAATAAACACCTTGTCCTGGTCGCTAACAATGGAAGTTGGAATTCCATACAGGCGAACCACATTGGCAATATTGACAGCAGAAAATGGATGTTTCAAGGCAACAAAGTGAGCATATTTGGTCAATCTGTCAACGACAACCATGATGATAGTATAACCATTAGAAGATTGTAATCCTTCAATAAAGTCCATAGAGACATCAGTCCATATTTGAGTAGGGATGGGTAAAGGCTGAAGCAACCATGTTGGTTGCATACAATCCGTTTTAAACTGTTGACAGACATCACATTGTTGCAAGGATTCCTTCACATGCTGACGCATATTAGACCAATAAAAGCTTTTTCTGATACAAGATAGAGTTTTATGAAACCCAAAGTGCCCACCTACGGGTGACGAATGGCAGTCAACCAAAATCTTTGGAATCATAGGGGAGATGGGGCTCAAATAGATTTTGTCTCTCTTGAACCAAACGCCATCACAGAGGAGCAACTGATGGTTGGCTTGAGAGGGCTGTTTGTGTAGTGAGTTGGCATAAAAGGAGTCCTGCTGGACTTCTTTCTAAAGCAATGGCCACCAATCTACATGTGGTTGAGAAATGGATATAAATTGGAATTCAACTACACGTGATCATGAATCAGCACCTTGATTTTCAAGACATGTTTATACTCAATTTTGTAATCATAACCAAGTAGTTTTTGGTAGCCAATGTGTTTGTGCAGGTGTAGTAATTCGTTGCTCCAAGAGGTATTTGAGACTTTTGTGGTTAGTGCGAACTGTAAAAGGTTTCCCCGACAAGTATGGATGCCATTTCTTGATTGCTTAGACGATAGTCAACATTTCTTTTTTGTAGGTAGACAATACTAAGGTTGACCCTTTCAATGCTTCACTAAAATAGGCAACCAATTGGTTCTATTGAAGCATAATTGCACTAAGTCCGATTCCACTTGCATCGCATTCAATGATGAATTGTTGAGTAAAATCAGGAAGGTGTAAGATTGGCGGGGATGTCAGTGCTTCATTCAACTGTTGGAATGCCTTCTCTGCTACCTCGTTCCATTAAAATCCATCTTTGCTCAAGAAATGGCTCAGAGGTGCTGCCATATACCCAAAATGACAGATAAATTTTTGGTAGTAACCTGCTAAACCAAGGAATCCACGGACCTCTTTTTTTTTTTTTTGGTCAAATGTAAGAAATATATTGATCAAAAAGAGCAAGGCGAGCTTGCAATACAAGCTGGAAACCAGTAGTGAACAGAGTATGTACATAAGCAAGAAGTTGAGTATCAAACCAGCTAAAAACCAGAAAAGGGAACAGACTCCCTTGAACAAAATTACACAGCCGTTCAACAGATTAGCTGACAAAAACCACCCAAATCAAGCAATTAAGCAAGCCGAATCAGACCTGGACAGCTAACAAGAGAGGCGCTTATATCCAGCCAATAACATGCGGGACATGAAGAAACCAGCCTATAGAAGCCAGAACCAAGCTGAGCCAAACAGCTCTGCAGGACAACAACCAGCAGGGATGAGAAAAGCTTCAGCCAACCCAGCCGAATGGCAGACATGCATACAGAAATGAAGGGGCCACACGGAGGCAACCCAACCAATCCGAGATAGCCACACACCATAGACCAAACCAGCCACGAGATGCAGCCAAATAACGCAGCCAGCCTTGAAATGTATTTCTGCCAAGCAACCGACTGATCTTTGCAGGGACCCCGCGGATGCAACTTGACCAAACAGGAGCAGACACCAACCAAAAAAGCAGGCCTAACAAATTAATTCTTTAGCAGCTATAGACATTGGACAGCCGACCATGTTCAGAGAACAAAGGAAGGAGGGCCCTTTCATCATCACAGACAGGGAAGTTTCATCATCACAACGAAGAAAGCAGAGGCCTTCATCATAATAGAGGAAGCCAATCAAAATCTCCCACCCATCCAGATTAAAGTAAAATCCATGTTTGCATGAACCATGCACTCACGAGACGAACCCGCTTCAAATATTTGCCAAAGAAGAACTCGCTTGGACCCACCCATGCATTACCCATGCAGCAGCTTACGCCCAATCCAGCCACGTGAAATGGAGCCAAAATAATTCAGCCTCTTCATATAATCTTGAATCACAGTGGACATCTTCGACCTATACATGCAGCAGAACCCATAAATGAGTGAGATGCCTAGGAACCAATAGCAACCCAGCACAACCCCGCATGGAGCTATTAAAGCGGAACCAATTGGAAGTGGTCCTTTTCATGAAAATGAAACACAGTATAAAACAAAATTTGGAACCTCCTGAACATGGCTTCAACTTCTCTGGATTTAGCATCAAAAACCCGTTTGTTTCTTTCTTCCCAGATAAGATATACAGTGATACCCAAGGACACTCTACGCATCCGTGAGACAAGATTGGACCTCTTGGGATATAGCCCCCGAAGTGCACTGGGGATGGACAACATCCTCCTGCCAATATGAAGCCAATCTTTTATCCTACCCCACAACCTGCCCGTCCAGTTACATGCGAAAAACAAATGAGCATGGGACTCGGCTTCACACCGACAGAAGGCACAAGAGGGATCAGTCGGGATGAACCACAACCTGTCTCGAGTTTTAAGTTTACCCATGGCCGCCAGCCATAATATAAAGCTGTATTTTGGAAGTGACCACTGCTCCCAGACAACCCGTCCCCATGGGACTGTTGGACCAGCCGGCCTGAAGAAATCATAGGCATGGGCAAGAAAATGACCTGCAGAATTGGACCAGTTTCTCATCATAGAGACACTCTCCACCTCTGAGCCCCCACAATGTTGAGAGATAACATCCCGAACCGTGATGATGGCTTTCCACAAAGGGGAAGAAGAGTGATGCGCCTGGACAGACCAGATGGAGCCACTGCTCAAATAAAAGTGGTGTATCCAACGAATCCAAACCGAGTCCGATTTAAGATGAATATTCCACAGCTGCTTACTGAGAAAACTACGGTTACGGGCTTGGAGATCAAACAAACCCAGACCACCCTCATTTTTAGGGAAACATACAGTCTTCCAGGCGACAATGGCGGAGGAACCACGGCAGGCATCGCCAGTCCAGAGGAAATTTCTGCAAATACTAATAATTTGCTTCAGCACAATAGCAGGGACAGGGAAGATATTTAACCAGAACTGGACTTTCCCAAATAAAACCGATCGGAGCAGCTCCAATCACCCTGCATAAGTAAGATATCTACCCATCCATCCTTGGATTGATGAGTGCAGGTCTTGCAGAAGCGGGGTGAATTGGCTAGCAAGCAGCCTGTGCGGGCTAAGTGGGACTCCAAGGTATGTAAAAGGAAACTGCCCTTCCCTGAAGCCGAAGACTGAAAGAATAGCAAGCTTCTGCACAGAACTAACTCCCCTAAAGAAAATGAACGATTTCTGGGGTTAATGTGCAAACCTGAGGTCCGGCCAAAGATAGTAAGCTGCTGGATAATACAAGAGACTGATGAGAGGTCCCCCCGAGCAAGAAGAAGGACATCGTCTGCAAAGGCAAGGTGGGTGATGCCCTGAACTGCACATTTGGGATGATAACGAAACCCCTCCTGCTGAGAAGCTAGAGAGAGCATCCTTGAAAAATATTCCATACAACATATGAAAATATACGGAGACAAGGGATCTCCTTGACGTACCCCACACTATCCCGAAAAAAAACCATGAATATCTCCATTTACAGCTACCGAGTAAGATGCCGAGGAAATACACTGCATAACAAGCAAGACAAAGTGAGCAGGGAAGCCAAGGTGACAGAGAAGGCTTTCTAAGAAATCCCACTGCACTGAATCAAAGGCCTTCTTGAAGTCCACTTTCAGCAAGCAACGGGGAGAAGAACGTTTCCTACAATATTGGCGGAGAAGTTCCTGAACCACATTTATATTGTCGCTCATATATCTCCCACCCAAGAAAGCATTCTGCATGGGGCTGACCATTTTGTGAAGAACTTGAGCAAACCGGCCAGCTAAGATCTTGAACAACACTTTGTAAATTACATTACAACAGGAGATAGGTCTGAAATCAGAGGGGGAGGATACATTCCCGGATTTGGGAACCAAGGCAATGATGGAGTGGCTCACCTGTTTGAGCAGTCAACCAGTATGAAAGAAGTCTTGGATGGCAGCACAGAAGTCCCCACCAACTATAGGCCAGGCTTGCTTGAAGAAGGAGGAATACCCGTCTGGGCCAGGGGATTTTTCATTAGCAATACTGAAAACAGCTTGCCGAATATCATCCTGAGAAACCAGGGATAAAAGAGCACCCTGGAGGTGGGATGGGAGGCATGGACCACGCTGAATTATGTGACTGTCAAAGGGGATGGTAGGCTTCGGAGTGCCCAGCAGCTGTTGATAGTAAGCCACAAATGCATCCCCAACTTCCTTAAGAGAGGTAGTAGTCCGACCATTGCTGCATGTGATGGCAGGAATGAAGTTCCTCTGGTGGTTGTGCCCCATTAGTGCATGGAAGAACTTAGACCCTCTGTCACTGTCCTTAAGGAACTGGCATTTAATTTTCTGCCTAAAGAACTGGTTCTCCGCAAACTTCAGGGAAGAAAGTTTAGAGCGAAGAAGCTTGTCCTGCTCTAACAATAACGGGTTATCCCTGTCTTGCTGGAAAGCAGTTTGGAGCTGGTCGAGCTGTGACTCAAGCCGAGAAACCCTCTTAGAAATATGGCTAAAATGAAGCCGGTTGAGCTCTTTCAAGGGACCCTTCAAGAGCTTGAGCTTGCGACAAAGAATATACATCGGGGTGCCATAAATCGAGGAAGACCAACAAGAAGAAACCACTCCTAGAAACTGATCATGGGCAGCCCACATATTGAAAAATTTGAAGCTTCGCCTACCCTGCACATAAGGATCCAGCCTCACTGCAGTAGGAGAATGGTCTGAAAATGCCCCTGGAGTTTCAAAGTGCACATGAGTAGAACGATGCAAAGAGGGCCAGAAGGGATTAATTAAAACCCTATCCAGCTTACTCCAAACAATACTGTTTGACCAAGTGTAGTGGCAGTCTGTATAGTTAACATCCCGAAGGCCAATATCAAGACAGCAGCCACTAAAATCTGAAACTTCATAAGAGGAGATTGCCTCACCATTGTGCTTGTCTGAGGAGGAAAGTAAAGAGTTGAAGTCTCCAAGAATCAGCCAGCGATGGTTGGAATTCCAGCTCCTTAGATCCTCCCAAAGAGGACGCCTAGCTGTGATGGAATTAAAGCCATATACAAACGTAGCCTTAAAGCTAACGTTGGAGATTAAGCAAGTGATTGAAATGTGAATAGCTTGCGCAGAGGAGGCAAGTAAAGTAACATGCACTGTTTCCGGATTCCAAAAGAGAACAATCCTAGCCGTGTGGGCTATTTCTGCATTGGAGAGATACTGCTAATGCTTCAGCCTACGTTTATGCATGGAAGCAATCCTGGCCGGGAGCATTTTGGTTTCAAGTAACCCACAAACATCAAGCTTGTTCTTCTTCATAAGGCTAACTACCTCATGCTGCTTCAGGGGATTGTTCAGTCCCCTGACATTCCAGCTATAGATTATCATGGATTAGCAGTGGAAGGGAATACCCTTCCGCTACGACTACGCTGCTTTTGGTTACGAGTCCTGACCCCACACTGATCAACCACTTCAAATGGAGGAACATTCACAGAATTCCCAACCCCAATAGTAATCCCCGTAGCAGGTGCTAATGGCAATGTGTTGTGATCCTCCCCTTCACAAGGAATTATCAATGGAGCAGTAGGAGGGGGGGTCTTGTGCATTTTCATCACAAGGGTTTGAAATCAATAAATTTGGTCTAGGAGAAAGAGGAGGGTGCTGACCTGTACCCATGAAAACAGGAGGAGTGGGTGGAGAATGAAGCACCCGGGCAGAACCAATAACATCCTTTCCTTGCGCAGCTTGCTAGCCTTGCGAGAATCCACCGTAACCCAACCAGCTGAATTGTCAAGCACAACTTCTGGCGTGACAATTTTCTCAGCAGCCTGTTGATTAATATTGCCTTGGGGCTGGCCATGCACCGTTGGGGGAGAGGACACTAGTGGAGGCTGGGGGCCCAATCTATTAAAGACATTCTCCCTATCAACATCATCCTGAGTCTGAGGTTGGGGGCAAGGAACCTTGGTGGTTAAGGCCGCAGCCTTGGAACAGAGAAGGCGGGAGTGACCAAGAACATGGCAAAAATTGCAGTACTTGGGGAGGGTCTCGTAGACCATTTTTTGATGCAATGTAGGACCATCTGGTAGAGCTATCTCCACTGTGTGACGTAGCTCCTCCAGCAGGTCAATTTCCACCAACACTCTAGCATAAGACATGCGAGAGAGGTTTGAGGTAAGCTGGTCACTCTGAATCGGCTTGCCAATAACGCTGGCGATCTTGGAGAGACAGATAGGGGACCAGCAACAAGTGGAAGACTAGGAAATTTTACCCAGACTAGCACCCGTGACATCTCTTCACAAGAGAAATCAAAAAACTTTGTCATAGGCCTGAGAACAAGGGGCCGACCATACACAAGATAGGGACCTCCCCGAAGCACAGCAAGCTTGTCCTCCTCAGACTTGAAGCGATAAATCAGCCAGCCCGTCTCATGAATGGTGAGAGTGGCTTCAGTTTTCCAGACATTAGCAATAATACTATTGAGAGCTTTAAACCCAGGACTTTTACCAGAAATATAACCCACAGCACAATAATTCCAAACTTCAAACTTAGACATGATATCATCATGGGAAATAGCACACGATTTAGATAAGTGATTAAGTGCATAATTTTGAAGCTTGGTGCAGGAAGTAGTAACTCTATTGGAAAAAAGAATGTCACGCCATTTGCTAGTACTGGGGCCAGGGATAGGGTTACCTGAACCAGAGGGGGGAGCAGGCACTTGTCTGCCAGTGTTTGAAGCCGGAGGCATCTCACGCTGTTGCAAGGAGTGAACTGTCTTTGAAGTAAACACCAGGGGGGACAAGATTGGAGCAGGGAGTATTTCAGTCCCTTGAGGGGAGTCACAATCATCATCCGAAAAGTTTAAGTCCAGCTGATCCTCGCCAAGGATCTCCTCATCAGAACCGGTTGTGCAGTCTTCCACCGGGACCACTTCCAAATGTTTGTAACCAGGAGCAACCTCTATAGCTTGGGGAGGACCCACTTCATGGGTGGAAGAAGCAATAACAACATGGGGACCTTGGGCCACTAAACCGTCTCCATCACAAAGCTGGACACGCATGGTAGAAGGAGGTGTACCAAGGGGGCAAGGAACGGCGACAACTTCAAAAGCAGTAGCAACCTGGACCACTGAGTCGTCCCCATCACTATCACGCATGGTGGAAGGAGTTAGACCAAGGGGACAAGAAACGCCTTCAGTTTCAAAAGCAGGGGCAACATGACCGTCACCATCAGCTTCATGAGCGTTGGGGCCAACAAAGTGAGCAGGATCTTGTCTGCGGGCTACGGTGACTTTTCTCTTGTTCTTCGCCATTTGCAAGAATGGGCACGGGAAATGATGAATGGAAAAGGGGGGGGAAATGGAAATGGGGGGGAACGGAGAAGGGGAGAAATCAGTATCGGTGCAGTGGAGGAACGGAGAAGGGATGGGTAATTAATCAATGGAACCAAAGAAAGTTAAGCTATCCATAATCGCCAGTAACAGGAGGGAATCCTCTCCACGGGAAAGGAAAGCATCTCTCTCTAAATTCTCTCTCCTTGACTATCCACGGACCCCTTTTGCTATTGTTGGTGGTGGCCATTCAATGATAGCTTGGATTTTGGCGGGATCAACCGATACCCCTTGCTCCGAAATTATATGGCCTAAGTAGCTGACCCGTAAAACTCCGAATTGACATTTGGAAAATTTGGAAAATAAACTGTTAGTTGATAAGATCTGTAAAACAATTTGCAGATGAGTGAGATGGTCCTCCCATGATCTTGAATATACTAGAATGTCATCAAAGAAAACCAAAATAAAGTGTCGGAGGTAGGGACGAAAGAGATCATTCTTGAGACTTTGAAATGTTGCTGGTGTGTTGGTGAGACCAAATGGCATCACAATAAATTCATAATGCCCTTCATAAGTTCTAAAAGCGGTTTTATGAATGTCAGCATCATGTACGCGGATTTGATGATATCCAAAAAGTAAATCCAATTTGGAATAAAATTTGACGTCGTGCGGCTCATCTAATAGTTCATCAATTATAGGAATTGGATACTTATCTTTCATTGTGATGTCATTTAGAGCTCGATAATCCACACAAAATCGCCCTGTAGGAAGCAATCGAATGTGATGGTCATGTGACTGTTGTGGAGGTAAGCAAGTTGATGTTTCAAACACTTGAGAGAATTGAGCTAAAATTTGACTGATCTTAGAATGATAGGATGGTGGTTCGCTATTGTTGTTGGAAGGAATTATTTGATAGAATAATCCCAAGCCTTGTAATCCATTGAATTCCTTATTTGTTAAGGCTTCAATGCCAGTTCTTCCTAATCCCTAAAATGTGTGGGAAATTCCTACAATGTTGAAATTTATGGTGAGCTACTTGTAATCAGTCCTGACTGGTCCGAGAGTTGCAAGCCATTGCACTTCTAATACAACTGGCATGCTGCGAGAGGGAGAATGTACTAATCGGTTATGACAGGAAGCCCTTAATGGTTAGGGTAAGCGCCTGACATTGTCTAGCATAATCGATCTTCTCTCTATTAGCCACCATGACTTTTAATTTCTTACCCTGAGTTACTGGTAATCCAAATCTAGAGACCATAGCCTGATTAATAAAGTTGTGAGTGTTGCCTCTATCTATTAGCACTGTTACATTCTTGTTCTTTAACTTGCCAAGGACATGTATGGTTTGTGGATGTTCAATTCCTGTAATTGCATGAAAAGAAATTTCAGGTAGAACTTTTGAAAGTTCTTGATCAGGTGGATTGATCTCAATGTCTTCGGTATCCGTATGAGGTGAATCTTTGATCATAAATAATTATGGTCGCGCACAATGATGTCCTGGAATGAACTTCTTATCATAGTAATAGCACAACCCTTTCTCTCATCGTTCTCGTGCCTCTTGATTGGTGATTATATGGAAGGTTGCTGGTGGGGTATTGGAACTTTGGCTATTGCGTTGATTTGGTGGAGGTCCTAGCACTCCAGCCACTGGATTGGATGAGGTCTTTGCTACTACATAAACTGGTTGGAAACGAAGTTGTTGATTTGCTATCTTCTGCAGCTGATTGCATTCCTCAATTAGTTAAGCCACCCCTATTATATCTGCCAAGGTTCCAGGCTGTTTAATTTTCACATCTATGTGAATGTCATCTCTGAGTCCTGCAATAAAACAACCTATTAGAAAATTTTCGGGTAGGTTGTCCACCATGTGAGAAAGCCTTTCAAAAGCTTCTTGATAAGCTGCGATGGTGGTTGTTTGTTTAAGGAGAGTTAAAGCTTCTGATGGATCCTCGTAGTCGGTTGGACCAAACCGGAGTTGTATAAGATTGGTGAACTCATCCCATGTTAGTGGTCCATGGAATTTTTCGAGCCACCGGTGCCATTGCAATGCAATGCCTTCTAAATGGAATGAGGCCAGCTAAACTTGTTGTTCATGCACAATATTTTAAAATTCAAAATATTGCTCTGCCTTGTAAATCCATCATGTTGGATCATCTCCATTAAATTTTGGAAAGGACAACTTGAAATTGTGATGAGATTAGTCTTTTGTAGTGTTAGAATGAGAAGTATGTGGGTGTGAGGATTCATCACGAGCAAAGGGGTTTGTTTCAGAAGAGTTATTATTTTGGTTACGGGAAGCTCGAAGAGCTTGGAGCTCAGTTAACACTGCTTATAAGGCTGCGTTCACCTGATCGAAACTGATCTCATGTCGTGCCAAGATTTCATTGACATCATTGTGGAATTCTGCATTTGTTTTAGAATGAGTGTCTATGGTTGAAATCTGGCTTTGATACCACTGATATATATAAATTTAGAATCAAGAAGAAAATAGGGAAAAGAGAAGGTTGTTTAAGAAATAACTGCATATATATCTTCCTGAACTCTTTTAAGCTATAAATAGATATAGCAGTACAGGTAGGAAAATAACAAACATTGCTACAGAATAGGAATGCTGAAAAACAGAATAGAAACAGACTGACTCAACAAACAATGACCAAATAAACAAATTAGACTAAGTCTTCCACCTTGCCACTACACGTCGTGGTCTTCTCATCCCTGCATGTTATGGTCTGCTAGTGTGCCACTATGTTGCATGTAAAGTGGTGAAGTGGTACATATCATTCAACTATTAACATCATTGTTTATAGGAACAATACAAATTTTTTTTATTATTATCAAACATCTTTTTATTTGGAATTTCATTCTTTTATATTAGCATGGTTTTATATATTAATATTATTTCTATTTGCATTTTATTGCAAATACAAGCTGTATTTTTAGGAGGTCGTCAAGTTTTAGGGGTCGTCCCCAAAGCTTTAGCAAAAGAGGACATCATTGGAAAAACAATTGAAGAGGAACTACAGGTCCCCACAATGTCTAATCGAATGAATGCAATTTTTAACCATGTTGATGCCTTCATTGCCTTACCAAGTGGTCTGGGTACATTGGAAGAAATCTTTCATATTTCCTCTTGGGCCCAACTACACATTCACCATAAACTTGTAGGTTTGTTAAATGTTAATGGTTTTTATAGTAAGTTATTGTCTTTTCTTGATCATATTATGGAACAAGAATTTTTAACATATTTGACACAACAAATCATAATCTCTGCTGCTACTGCTAAACAATTGATTGACCAACTACAATCTTTCATCCCTGTAATTGATCCCTCCATGAGTCGTATAAATTGGCCAACTAAGGAAAGCCGTAAAAAGCTTAGATTGGATTTGAGCCTTCGATTGTAAAAACTTTGTCTCTTGGTTTTATTATTGTGTTTTGTTGTTTCTTATATTTGTTTAAGTGTGTTTCAGGTTTGTTAGTGTTCGCTATTTCAAGTGATGTCTTCTATACTCTATCTTTCTACATTAGAACTGTAAGATCCCACATCGACGGGTGAGGGTTGTGTTGCTGGCCTTATTAGTAGTGCTGGTGCTAACATGACGAACGCGTTTTGAGACGTCAGGCTCAGTAGTGGGCTCGCGTCACCAAGAACAAAACCGTGAGGACGGTAAGGCCTAAAGTGGACAATATTCAGCATGTTGGGCCGGGCTGTTACATTTGGTATCAGAGCCGACCTCACTGGCTGTCCGGTTGTGCCGACGGGGTCGTCGGGCTCCTTAAGGGGGGTGGATTGTAAGATCCCACATCGGCGGGTGAGGGTTGTGTTGCTGGCCTTATTAGTAGTGCTGGTGCTAACATGACGAACGCGTTTTGGGACGTCAGGCTCAGTAGTGGGCTCGCGTCACCAAGAACAAAACCGTGAGGGCGGTAAGGCCTAAAGCGGACAATATTCAGCATGTTGGGCCGGGCTGTTACAAGGACATTGAAGACAATGTCTCATTTTGGTTGGAGGGAAAGGGTAGTAGTTGATATATTTTTTTTAAAAAAACTAAATATGTTTTCTATTTCATAAACTATTTGCAAAACTATTGTTACTAGGATGACAGAGTAAAAGGAGTTCTTTTGTTAAAGTGACTCTTGAGATGCATCTTAGTAAACATTCTTAACAAGGTCTATTAGAATACTTCTTAAAATATTCAGGTTTACAAACTCCCGTATTGTTATCACTTGATTCTACTCATATGCTCATTTAATAAGTATTCTTAAATCTTCATTTTCACACACACACTTTAACATATGATTATGGGTTGCATATTAGATTATTATATTATTTATGTTCTTTTGTTAAAGGTAACAACTAAGGGAAAGGGATAGTATATGATTTGCAAAAAAAAAATTAATGATAATAAAAGCGTAGATAAGTTTGGTTTCGTAGCCTCCCTAACCTAAACACTTAAGCTCGAAATGGTGTTTTAACACTTAATACCCTAAAGTCAACTAACGTGGGAACTATTGGCTCAATGCTTATTACATGGGTTGAGGAGGAAAGCTTAAGGGAATCAAACATTAGACTATCTACATATCAGTATCTGCAACCCGAGTTACTAAGCTTGTAGGGGTGTCTTAACACCTAATGCCCTAAGAACAACTGGTCTGGGAGTCATTAGCTGAAAGCTCGTTACATGGGTTAAAGATGCATTATGTTTTAAGTTATATGTATATATATTTTAAAAAAAATAAGATAATAATCCTAACCCAAGGAAGTTAACTTTAAACGTTAGAAAAAAAAATTGTTTTCTTCCAAATAAAACCCCATAATTATGTGTTGATATACTAAGCACAAAACGAAGGTTTATTAATATCTTATTTAAGAGGTATTGAGCAGATATATGAATTTAATAAGAGTTTGTTTATCTGGATAGATTAATGGAAGTTGAATGATGAATGTCTTGCTTCATAGAATTTGCAAATTGTTTTTCTAATTTAACGTTTTGATTACTAGGGACTAGTAATAAGCTGGTTGGGAGGTGTGATTAGTACTTAAAAATGCATTTTTATCAAAGTTTTATATCATTATTTTGCACTTGAAGTATATAATTTGCAAAAAAAAATAATAATAATGATAATAAAAACATAGATAAGTTTGGTTTCGTAGCCTCCGTAACCTAAGAAATTAAGCTCGAAGAGGTGTTTTAACACTTAATACCCTAAAGTCAACTGACGTGGGAGCTATTGGCCCAACGCTTGTTACATGGGTTAAGGAGAAAAGCTCAAGGGAATCAAACATTGCATTATCTACATATCAGTATCTGCAACCCAAGTTACTAAGCTTGTAGAGGTGTCTCAACACCTAATACCCTAAGACCAACTGGTCTGGGAGTCATTAGCCGAAAACTCGTTACATGGGTTAAAGATGCATTATGTTTTAAGTTATATGTATATATATTTAAAAAAAAAAAAAAAAAAAAGATAGTAATCTTAACCTAAGGAAGTTAACTTTAAACATTAGAAGAAAAAAATTTTGTTTACTTCCAAGTAAAGCCCCATAACTATGTGTTGATATATTAAGCACAAAAGTAAGGTTTGTTAATATCTTGTTTAAGAGGTATTGAGCAGATATATGAATTTAATGAGAGTTTGTTTATCTGGATAGATTAATGGAAGTTGAATGATGAATGCCTTGCTTTATGGAATTTGCAAATTATTTTTCTATTTAATGCTTTGATTACTAGGGACTAGTAATAAGCTGGTTGGGAGGTGTGATTAGTACTTAAAAATGTATTTTTATCAAGGTTTTATATCATCATTTTGCACTTAAAGTATCAATAACTCCTTAACTAAAGCATGTTTTATAATAACATATCTAATAATATAAAATACCTTTAATTTATGATAAATGTTCATTTTAAATGCAGGTCTGTCACATAAATGAAAATATTGATTGATGAGTTTAAGTACTGAAATTGAAAGGACAAAGAGAGGGCAAAACTTAAAAGAGATGTTGGTGTAGTCCAAACACTGTTCAGTAATTGGGTCATATCTGGAGCTGTAGATCTCAGATTTAGGTTTGCTTTATATGGATGGAAAGGTAAGACATAGGCCTACAACTTTCATGTGGAGTCCTAGATTTAAAAGGGCCAATTTCAGGTCCAAATTATAGCAACAATAGAGAAGTCTGAATCTGTCCTGCAACCCAAACACTGTTCAGTGTTTAGCCCATATCTCGAGGTCTAGAAGTTCAAATGACCTCAATTTTTTTTCCTAGAAAGATAAAACAATTTCCTATAACTTTCATAAGTATAATTAGTTCCAGTTCTGATGTTAGTAATGACGTTTTATTCAGACAAGAAGATAAGGATTTTCATTAAGTCAAGAGTTGACCACCTACTCAACAATCAGTCATCAAATCAATAGTTCTAAATTTTGGCCTATAAAAGGAGGCATTTGCCATGCATTTAAAATCTTGGTTGTTCAGATCAAGATCATGCTCTTTAATTCTTTCTTTATATTTTTCTAATGTTTAAGTTTTATTTCATATTATATTTTTCTTAATCTCTTATTTATGATTTTCATTTCCTATACTATACTTATGTTCCTATGTTGTTAATTTATGTTTCTATTCTTCATTATATTTAGTTAAGTTTATTATGTCAAAGCGAAAAGATTTTACTAATGGTGTTAGAATATATATAATATAAACTCAACATGGGCTTCAATGTTTATATCCAAGAAAGTTTGTTATTAACATGTCTTATCTTTTTATCTTATTAATTCTTAATAACCTGCTTGTTCAATAGTTAATCTAGATTTGTGTTGTATAATGTCTGGTACACCAAATGCTTGGCACTTTCATAGTCAACCGTATGATATAACCTACACCTATACACCTATGCTATGAAAAAAACTTAATTTGTTTTTTTTTTTTTTATCAAATGTAAGTATTGTATAAATCAAAAGGAAGCTGGAGACCAGTAATACAAAGACAAGGGAACAAAATCCCTTGCCTAAAACATAAGTAAAGGGAACAGGCTCCCTTGTACAAACCAAAAACAAGACAAACTTGCTAAATAGAAAACTAAGGAACAGACTCCCTAGATTAACCTTGAATCAAAGGGAACAGGCTCCCTTGATCAGGCATCCAAGCCATAAGGCAAACAAACTAGCATACAAAACCAGCAGCAAAACTCCGTCCAAATCCGGCAGCACAAACCGAATCAGACAATCCAAGAAGCATCTGCCTAGAAGCCCAAAAACCAGCAGCGTCAGAAGGGTGAATCTCCTTCCAATCCAGCAGATCGGCAGTAGTAACAAACTCACATCATCAACCAACCGGCTATCCACAATCCAAAACCATCAAAATGGTTACCAGTGAAGCAGACTATTAGCCACAGTCATGTAAGAACCAGCAACAAGGTTCCCAACAAGAGAACAGCAACGACCAGACAAGCTGCCCAACCAAAAAGCCAGTCAACCGGCACTACATCAGCACCCATGCAGATAATATCATAAGCTGCATGGAGCAGCTCCCAGCCAGCCTCAAAACCCTAAAAAGGCAACCCTACTCCAGCTAAAAAGATAGAGTAGTAAACTCAGCTGCAGCTTTAAGAAATGCAGCAAACAACCTGCATATAGCAGCATCAAGACTAGCAAAAGCCAGCATAATTCTAGCAGCCAGCTGCAAAGAGCAAAGCTGCTTCGCTGGAGACTAAACTAGGCTGCATATAGCAGCTACAAGCCAACAAACCTCTCAAGATAGAGGTTGAGATAGCAAAAGAACAAGCAATGCGGAGACTTCATCATCAACTGTGAAGCTCCCCAATGCAGCATCAACAAGATTTCTGTAGGCAGATTAGCTAGAGACAAGCTCCATCAAGTCAGCTACAGCCAAGAGCCAGCCAAAGTAGAAGCGGCCCTTAGCAAATCAAGGACAATGTCCACTAGCCAGCTTCAAGAAGCATAGCATATCAAGCAAGGACATAGTCCATCCCAGCCAAACCGTACCCCACAACAGGCATAGGAGTCCACCATCAAGCAAGACACTCACATTCTAAGTCACACCCACAGCTATACACAAACAGAGCAGCCATAGCACCAGCAGTTCATGTTATGAGCAGAACCGACCAGGTGGTCTTCAACCAGAGTCTTGAATGGCTTGCCAAGCAGATTATACCAAAATCAATTAGCAGGAGCAACAGGAAGAAGAAACCAAACAGTGGCTTACCAACATCCCAAACATAGCGCTCACACCACCAAAAGACAGCAAGACCACTCAGCATATCCCTTTACTCCGGAGAAAAACACCATAGCAGTTACAAACAGCAGAAGGTAGACTCCAATACAAGCATGGAAACCTTTCACTGCATGTCTCCACACTAATCCAAAGTCACACCCAAGATGCACACAAACAGAGTAGCAACAGCAACCAGCAATACATGAATTAGAGCTAGCAGCGCGCTACTCCAGCAAACAAATCAACTACTCAAAGCAGAGTTAGCACATACTCAGAAAAAGCCTCCACTGAAACACAGTAAAGAAGACCATTCCAGCAAAGGATGAAGTACACAGGAAGCAAAACCATTCCAG
The DNA here is from genome assembly GCA_018804465.1 of Populus tomentosa. Lineage (NCBI taxonomy): Eukaryota > Viridiplantae > Streptophyta > Magnoliopsida > Malpighiales > Salicaceae > Populus > Populus tomentosa. The sequence goes on from JAAWWB010001808.1 coordinate 34,223, forward strand.
CAATGAATGGCACCCGCAGCTTGTACTCCCATAGGCACAAGAAAACTCCCCTGAGTGGCAGAACAAAATCGAAGCGGCAATCCAGCAGAAAGCAGACCCTTTGCTCAACACTGCAATAGGACCATATCTTTGGGGAGAGAACCTCACCCTAATGAATTCCTACCAAGCAGGCAGAGGGCAACAGAAGGAAGCCACCATCAGCTACCACCCGTATGAGGACCGCAGCCCAAACGTTCCAACAAGAAGTGCTGGATTGTGACACCAAATCAAAGACCCAATACAAGGGCCACACATCAGCAAGCCACACCATAACCGGGAGGCAAGCTTAGACAAGCATCAGCTACTACGCATAGCAGCCACCAGACGTCAGCTAATGGACGCCAACCAGACCCAAGCTTGTAGAATCCTTACAAGCCAGATCAGCAGGGCAGGGCAGAAACGAACAAACCAGGAGCCATGCAAGTCCCATCTCCTAGAGACCCGATAGGACACGGTGCCATCCCAGCTGCTGACATCGCTAAGTCCCAACAGGCAAGGAGATCCTTTTGCATTAACCCAGTATTATCTAGTTACCCAGCCATCAAAACAAAAGCTTGCAAACCAGCACTGTATCAGCACCCTTGCAACCCAATGCAGAATTCATCAAACCAAGCTGCAGAAGCAGCACACCGCAGTCTCACGTGGCCTTCCAGTAAACCCAAAGTTGTAGTAGCCAAAGAATATTAGCAAGCCAACATTCCAAGGCAGATCAACAGGAAAGAGCAAGAAAGAGCAAAGCCCTGCACAAAACAATTCGGGAGAGATCCTCGCCCAACCAGAATGAGAGTAGTGGACCATCCATGCATCAACTCCAGCCAGCCAAACCTGCATCATGTTGTTGATTGATACTAGAACCGTCTCCATTCAGCAGTCTCCACTTAGTATTGAGCTAAAGAAAGAATACTCCCCCATATCTTTCAAACAGAACAACATGTCAGTGAAGCTGCAATATAGAGCACTACAGATGTAGCCCAAGCAGTGGGGAGAGAGCCTCACCCAAACTGATGGAAGTCATATCATCAACAGCAGATTTGGAAAATGAAACTGAGGGCCATGGAGTCTGGCATGTAGGGAGAGACCCTCACCAAGCCAGACAAAACCTCAACTGGTAAAGAACCCTTCACCAAGACAAGTCCTATAACTCACCCACAGCTGAACCAGAGTAACATGCAGACAAGTTATCCACTACCAACAGGGAAGATTCAGGCCAATCCAGCCAGAATTAACAATTCAGTTTGTGACCAGGCCAGCAAAAAGACAACGTACAAAGAATCAAAGAAGAATCAAAGAAGCATGGGTTGGACAACCCACGCTAGCCAAGGCAAGCATGCCATTAAGAACCTAGGGAGAAAGCATCACAGAGAAGGAAATAGGAGGAAACCTGATATGTCTAGAATCTCTGTGTTGAAAAGTGGAGAAGCAGCCCTGGTGTGGAGTCAACAGAGGACGCCTTCTGACCATCCACAGTGAAGAACCCACAAGAGCTTCAACAAAATCCCCAAATCCCTAGCTTCAAAATCTGAGCGGAGAGACTAGTGTTCACCATGAAGAGAACCGTCAGACCACCAATTAGGTTTTGGGAACATGGCACGAGCTTGCTATTTCTGTTCAGCAAGAAAGAAAATTCAAAAGTATCCCAGCAAAGTAGATCCTAGGCGTCAAACCAGAATCTTCAATTTTACGGGATGACAGATCCAAAGCATAGTTGCACAGTACACACAACCAGATGGCACAATCAAGCGCCTTCTTTGACAAAAGCAAGATCTTGAGCACCCTCAAAGGAGCCACGATGCCCATGCAAGATACCGAAGTCATCAGAGATGACGTGCAGGCTGGAGCTCAGTCCAGACCGGGTGTTGATAGATCCAAAACTTCCCTTGGAGGTTAAGCCGAGAGAAGAGAAACAAAAGGTTGGATTCACGATGGCCACATAAAGACCACCGGAGAAAGAAACCCATGAAGAATGAGTCTTCAATCGGGTTCTCATGAGCTGCAGCTCACCATCGAGAGACGAGATTTCAAAATTTCAAAATTGAGAGAGAGCATCTCTCTCTAGTTTCTCTCTCCAGCTGCAGCTACTAGAAACTTGATTTGTTTTATAAGTTAACATTATAAATTCTTGATAATATTTTAAAATTTAATATTATTTAAATAAAATAATTAATATAATCATGTTAATTATTTATAATGAACTATTAAAAATAAATCATTTTATTAAAACTTTTTTTATATGTGGTTTTTAGTTGATTAATATAAAAAGTTTATATTATACTTATTTTTAATATTATTAGTGGAACCTCTAACATTGACAATTGTTTTATAATTATTTTATCCTTATATTAATATCTCATAAAATTCTCATAAACTCTTTCTTATATTAAATATATATATTATTTGTAATTTATATAGTTCACCTCCCTATGATTCAACTCTGATCTTGCCAGGTTATTTATTACTTCGATATTCCTGCACTTGGGATAAGACATTAATCTTTTGGTAATGTTAATATCCCTCATACCTTAACTTATGAGAACAACCGTGTCATTTCATAACAGAAATAATATAATATGTATGATTTCAACAACTTTCATTAATGTCAAGTCTTAATAGAACATCAACTTATAGGAATCTTGTAATTATAATCACTTTATAATTTTCTTTTCAAAGAATTTTGTTTTATAAACTTTATTTTTACTCTAGATTTATTAATCAAACATAAAATAATATTGAAGATAAAAAATACTTTTATTAATAATAAATATATTTTACATGGACAAAATTAATATCACATTTAACAAATTAATTGGACAAGGGCATATATACTAACAACACACGCACAATACATTGAAACCTAAGAAAATATATTGTTTTCAATATAGATGCAAACTTTTATCATCAATTTACCTCTACATCTGCTTCTAAGATATAGGGACAACTCTTTCACTTCTATGGTTTATTATAGGGAGTTGGGGAGAGGAAAAATATGCTCTTTAATGAATAGGCTATGCCAACCATTAACTATCAAAATTAAACTTGCGTGCTTTATCATGGCCAGGTCATTATAACCACCGATTTCCAAAATTAGACCCATTATTGAAAAAATATAGGTTTGGTTTTTGTCATAATTTCATTAAAAAACTCTATGAAAAGACAAGAGAAAGTATAAAAGCTTCAACTCATTGCACATAACCAAGACAACCACCAATACAACATATAAAGTATTTAAACTACACAAATTGACCTTATAAAAAGAAATTCCTAACACTAGATCCGCCTCGTATATAGTGTATCGTGTATGAGCCTAATAAATCAATAGTCTAACAAAAAACTCATCTATCAAATCAAAGGAAATTTTGTTTAATAAAATTAAAGATTCCCTTACTGATAACTAACTAAAAAGATGGAATGGATGGCCATCCCCTAAAAAGATGGATTTTGTCTTAAATCATGATAGGTTGAGGATTGATTTGTGAAATACTTGTTCTGTTTGATAATGTGGTTTAATTTGTTTTTTAAAGTGTTTTTTACTAAAAAAAACATCTAATTCATGCTTTTCTAATCATTTTGATGTGTTGATATCAAAATTAAAAACATTACTTTAATGTATTTTCAATTGAAAAACACTCCACACCATATTACTAAACATGAGTGTTTGTTTTTGTGTTATACCTATTTTTTAAAATGCTTTTTAAATTATTTTTTACTTGTAAAGGTATCAAATTGATGCTTATTGTCCTTTTTTTTTTAATTATTTTGATATGCTAATTCTAAAAATAAAAAAAATCTAAAAAATATCATTTAAATATATTTTTAATCTAAAAATCATTTTAAAAAAATATTCTACGCCACATTAATGAACATACTTAATAAATTAAGTTAAGGGTGAGTAAAAAAACCAACAAATTGAGAAAACCGAAAAAATTAAACCATGAAAAAAATTAATTAAATTAATTAGAATATTTTTTTAAAAATTAGGTTTGGTTCGGTTTTATAAACCTAAAATAAAAAAACAGAACCAAATCGGTTTAGCTAAAAATAAACAAAATCGAACTGAACTGAATCGAAAAGAACCCATTAAAAAATAAAAAAATCTAAAAACAATATAATTTTTATTATTTAATATTAAATTAACCAAACTGAACTAAAATTGAATCAAATTGAAACCAATCGGTTAAAACTAGTTTTTTTATATATATATATATATATATATATATTTTATAAAATTTTATTTTAATTGCTTTTAAACCAAACTGAATTATAAGTAATCATTCATGGGGTATATACGTGTGTGTAAGTTTTTATCTTATTTGATTATGGGTGTCTGTGTGTCCCCTGTATATACGTCTGTGTATCGCCACCGGCACGACATCTTGCGTTTAACTAAACCCTATAAATCATCCACGAAAGCGGAAAAAAGAAATCTCCGAAAAAACCACAACTATAGTATTAAAGAAAAGAGATGGAAGAAGAGGAAGCAGAAATATACGACGGAGTTAGAGCACAGTTCCCTCTAACATTCGGCAAACAATCAAAATCTCAAACACCTCTCGAACAAATCCATAACACCACTATCCGAAAAGCACCACCCACCTCCGCCGCCAACGCCGAAACCCAATCCTCTCTTTCCTCCTCTTCTAAAGCGCGGCCCGATTCTCTCCGTCCCACACCTAAATCATCCTCCAACCCCACGCCTTCACTTGGACCGCCACCACCGCGGCCTACTGGTTCCAATTCATTCGTCGCCCATGTTTCGATTGGACCTCCTCGACCACAAGCTCGGGGTGTAGACGACGACGATGATGGGGAAGTTATGGTGGGGCCTCCACGGCCTCCGCCGGGACTGGCTGCTGCTGCTGCTGATGATGATGATAAGGAGGAGGAGGAGGAGGAGGATGCTGTGATGATTGGACCACTTCGTCCGCCGGAGCCAGCGGATTCGGATGAGGAGGATTTTCTGTATCGGATTCCAACGAGTAATGAGATTGTACTTGGAGGCCACTCTAAGGTAACTCTAGTTATGTTTTGATAAAAAAAAATGGTGAAATTTTGCTCTTGGGATTTTTATTTGAGTGACTGTTTGTCTGTCAGGTTGTTTCAGCTCTTGCTGTAGATCATACTGGGTCTAGAGTTCTTTCTGGTAGTTATGACTATACAGTTAGAATGTACGATTTTCAAGGGATGAATTCGCGTTTACAATCATTTAGGCAGCTTGAACCATTTGAAGGCCATCAAGTTCGTAATTTGAGCTGGAGTCCTTCCGCAGACCGGTTTTTATGCGTCACTGGTTCTGCTCAAGCTAAGGTATTATTTACTTATTTCTTCATGTGGGTATCTTTGGTTATTACCATTTGATCGGAACCACGGCAAGGATTGTGGAACTCTGGTTTGTATTTGTTTGTGTCTCAGATATTTGACCGTGATGGGCTTACACTAGGTGAGTTTGTCAAGGGGGATATGTATATTCGTGACTTGAAGAATACAAAGGGTCACATTTCTGGATTGACTTGCGGGGAGTGGCATCCTCAAGCCAAGGAGACAATTCTAACATCATCAGAGGACGGTTCACTACGTATATGGGATGTGAATGATTTCAAAAGTCAAAAGCAGGTTTGCTGTTTTTTCAAGATGCTCAATTCTGCTACTTGAAATTATGATGAGTTCCATACAACCATTCGGTTTTGAGGAACTTGGTTGCACTTCATTTGACAGTCAATGAAGCTGTTTTAGTGGCTCCTGGATGCTTTTTTGCATGTGCAATGGAGGGTTATAATGTTTCTGTTTCCATGTGTGCTTATGGGTTACATTAATTGTGATATATTTGAAGGTGTCATTCTCATTCAACTAGGAAATATATGAAAGAAGGTAAACTAACATTGCAGTTGTTCATTTTAACTAGGTCATTAAACCAAAGCTTGCACGGCCTGGAAGAGTTCCAGTTACCACATGTGCTTGGGATCGTGAAGGAAAGCGCATTGCCGGCGGCATTGGAGATGGTTCTATACAGGTTTGTGTTTCTGAATTGTGGTTGTCGTCTTCATTTTTTCATTGAACCCTTTTTTACTTCAGTTATTTCATTTTTCTTGACACACATGTTGCTTAATTTGTATTCACAGATATGGAGCCTTAAGCCTGGATGGGGAAGCAGGCCAGATGTTTTTGTTGAGAAGGGTCATTCAGATGACATCACTTGCCTCAAATTTTCAAGTGATGGACAAATTTTACTCTCAAGAAGCTCTGATTGTTCACTGAAGGTAGTGATGAAACATTCATTTAGAGAGTATTGTGTTTTCACTTTCTTCACTAATATATGTTTATTCTTGATACTTATCACACCCTTCTTCATATCTATATTTTCATATCTTAGGTTTGGGATTTGCGGCAAATGAAAGAGGCCCTTAAAGTCTTTGAGAATCTTCCAAATAACTATGCTCAAACAAATATTGCATTTAGTCCTGATGAGCAGCTTTTCTTGACTGGAACATCTTTTGAAAGGGAGAGCAAAACTGGAGGTGTATTGTGCTTTTACAACCGGGCAAAACTTGAACTTGTTTCAAGAGTTGGTATTTCTCTGACTAGCAGTGTTGTGCAGTGTGCTTGGCATCCAAAGCTAAATCAGGTAACACCAAATGATATATGCTGCTTTATTCTTATTGTCAATATAGGTGGTCTTGGATGCACCAAGATATGATGTATGCTGCTTTATTCTTATTGTCACTATAAGGTGGTCTTGGATGCACCAAGACATTGCTTGTATGTTTATTTATTTATTCATTCTTGTGCAAATGAGGGATACATTAGTTTTCCTCAACCTAGGAGCATTTGTTTCGTGTAAAATATTTTACAAATGGTATTCTAGTTAAACATTTTACATGGAAAATATTTTATAATGTTTGGTAGCAATGAAATGAAAAATATGGTGGTAATGGAATTGTGAAAAGAGGATGGTGGTGATGAGGTAGTAGTGTAGAAAGTGACGACAAAAAAAGTGGTGGTGGTATTGGTGTGGTGAAATAGTTGGACAATTGTGAATTGATTGATGTGCGTAAAGAACTTTATGAACTTAAAATATTTTTTAACAAATTAATAAAGTTTATAACAAACACGGGAAAATCTAGTAAAATATTTTACGCAAAACACATAACCCCCCTCAGTAGCACTTTTTTTAATACACATGCCCATCCATACAAACTGAAGCCTTGCCTGCTTGCTTTGTTTAAAGATCTTTGCAACAGCTGGAGATAAAAGTCGAGGAGGAACCCACGTGCTATATGATCCAACCATCAGTGAGAGAGGAGCTCTTGTATGTGTTGCATCTGCACCTCGGAAAAAATCTTTGGATGATTTTGAGGTGCAGCCTGTCATTCACAACCCTCATGCACTACCCTTGTTTAGAGATCAGCCAAGCCGAAAGCGTCAGCGAGAGAAAACATTGAAGGATCCCCTTAAGTCCCACAAACCTGAACTTCCAATGACAGGACCAGGTTTTGGTGGAAGAGTTGGTGCTAGTAAAGGAAGCTTATTGACTCAATATCTTCTTAAGGTCATGTTTCCCGTCTAACCATTTTCTTATCATTATTTAATTCTTAATGAAGCCAGTGGGAAAAACTGACATTTGGATTTCATTACAGCAAGGGGGAATGATCAAGGAGACATGGATGGAGGAAGACCCACGAGAAGCTATATTGAAGTATGCTGATGCTGCGGAAAAAGATCCCAAATACATTGCTCCAGCATATGCGCAAACCCAGCCTGACCCAGTTTTTGCAAAGTCGGATTCCGAGGATGAAGAAAAATGATCCAAGTATGATGATGTGTTTCATTTGCTACTCATTTCCCTGTAATGGGATTTATAATATTTTTCCTTAGTTGTGACAATGTAATTGATTGGCATGTGTGAGGAAATTCTTTGTGGTACTTCCATCATACTATTGATTTTCAATGCTTTTTATTTGCATGCAAGGTCAGGTCGGTCTGCCTCTACATCAACCTGAATTTTATTTCAGAAGCTGAAACATTGAAGTGAACATCAATGAATATGCAGAGGTATCGTAATTTCTCTCATGCAATGCTCATGGAAGTGATTCCATGAATCACAACCTGGCTTCTACAAAATAGGTTTTTCATGGCTTCTACAAGTTTCTAACATAAAAATAGAGACAAAAATGTTGAGAATCCGGAAGAGGATCTGTTTGCTTTGCCCATGGTTTATGTATTTTTAGGCTATTTTTGTAGCTTTTGTATCGAATGTTCAAAATTTTAGGAATTGGGTGCTTGTGGAGGCATCTGCAATCTAAGGCAGTCAAATATGGTTTCAACTAAGGTGATTGAACTTGTAGAATACTCTGATTCTTGAGCAGTTTATTCTTGTCTACAAGTGACCAATCAGTCTTGTATATTTGCCATTTTAGATATTTGTAGCTTTTGTATCATTTTGCATGTGTCTTCAACCGATACTACAAACATATCAAAATGTTTCTATATTACGAAGTTCATTTTTCTGCTTTCCTTGCAACTCTCAGCAAAACATCAACAATTCACGGTTGATGGCTCCAAAATCTTTTTGTCAGTAACCGAGGCCATCATCCTGCATTCCTTAGATTATCTTAGTTACCATCTGGACAGATTGCTCCGGGACTTGGAAATGATCAAGTCAGGAGCTCTCATGCTCAAAGCTTGACAAGCGGCAAACAGTTGTGTGTCTTCGAAATGCTGCAAAACCCAAAAACCATAGAAAGCCAATTCGAAAATCAGGACTGCAAATCAGCTTGTGAAAACAAGTATGAACGAAAGTTGACTCTTAAGAGAATGAAAGTCTCCTTAATAAATGCTCGGTCCCTACAGGAAGAGAGAGAGAGACGAAACAGTAAGAACATTTGGAAAGTACCATGCTTAAAGAAGTACATGCTCTCAAATCATGTGAGAAAGTCTTAGTGGAGGAAGTGATGCATGGACAAGATTAGAGGTTTTTACCTTGGAGTCAGCAGGTTTGCGCTGTCTTAAGACATTCTGGATAATTTAGCTCAAACATCTAGATCTCGGATGGTACTTCTCGTGACTAGCCTCCAATATCCTATTTTATTTGACTGATTAACTTGAGTTACTACCACGAAGGATTAGATAAAGCACGTTTCATACAAAATGTTCAATGTCTGGGGAATCCTAAGCTTCTTATTGACTTTACATTAGAAATTACGTGAGTTATTTTCTTTATTCAAACGTCAACTAGAAAACAAGACCAAGATGTACAGGAGAGGTCATAAACTCTTGCAGCAACAACTAGGAAAATGATGATCGGGGCAGAACTGTTTGAGAGCTTGTTCCTCGCACCATGTCCTCCTCGATCCCTCCAAATATCCGGGGCAAAAAGCCCACCTTCCAGTGCTGAATTTATATATACCATTTTGGACTTTTTCAAGGGCCACGAAGTCCCAAAAAAAATTCAAAGTAACCTAGTAATAGGGCTTTTGAAGGTTAATTGGTTAATTAGTTCTAACAATCTTATCTATATTTTATAGTCAAGGTAAATGATAGCTTTTACTTGGTGCTTGGTAGATTAAGATGGCTTGTGACTAGTATTTTTAAAATATCTCTTTTAATAGTGATGAGGATTCTCCGATACTTAAATAAATATATTTTTAAAGATAAAAAATATAATAATATTTTAGAGAGAGATGCTCTAAAAATAAATATGCGGTAGAGAATGAAGATTGTGAATCTTTATTCTGAAGATCTCATGTATATTTATAACCGATTGGTCCTGTTCTTTTATTAAGAGAAGGGTCTGGTATGTAATTTTACCCCGATAACATTTAATAAATAATAAATATCCCTTATATCTATATTAATGTTTGATGGAGATATGATAGGTTATTCTAGGATTTTTATACTTCTAAAAGGTGTAGGGATCTAAGATGTCAAATGTAACTGAGCTCATGAAGACCGAGCTCTTCCACTAGGTTAGATCAAAGAGAGGTGGGCATTTTCCTTGACTAAGTCAAAAAGAGGTTAGGTCTATCATTTGGCGTGCTTAAAGGAGGTTGGGATCATCTCTTTAGCATGCTCAATGGAAAAGATGTCATTTCCTTAGACATGCTATAAACATAATGCTCATTCTCTTAGACATGTCTAAGGAAGGAGTGTCCATTCCTTTGACGAGCCCAAGAAAAATGATCCTCAAAGTTTATTAGGTTTATCTAAGGGCATCTCCCTTATTACATTCTCCTGTTTACGCGTCAACCTCTATTGGAAAAGTGAATCACGGTCTTGCTCACTTTGCAATGAGCTTTTCTGAATCTTTACAACAAGACAAATGTATGCCTGAAGTAATTTTAAGTTTATGAGCTCTTCAACTATAAACTGACAAGGATGTTGTTACATGGAACAAGATTTTTGTGAAGATGGAAAGAAACCCCCTTAAGATGTATCCAAAACTAGCACCAGCCACCAGCCACTAGCCCAATGCTTGGCCAACAATAAAACTTTCCGCCACCACATGATACCAGTCTCTATCTTTAAAAAAGTGAAGGGAATAACAAATGTAGCCTTTACTAATTTCAATCGAGATCACTTAAAATCAATAAATTTTGTTCACATCCAGCGTAATGGTTTGGATTTGCAAGAGACTATGTTTTGCGAGTCCATGACAAACGAATTTACTACCAACCATTATTCCTACATATGAAATATAGCTCCAAGATATAATTTTAAGTGATAGTTTTTTTATTTTTCATGTTTTTGAATCGTTTGGTCATCTGTTTCAAGGCAAATTGCTTATAACATTATTCCAAACAAACTAATGATTTATTTCTTTGAAATTGCAAACAAAAAGGTCTTTGGTTATGAATTTTTTTCAATTTAACCATTAATTGATCATAAACTTTGATTTTCTTGTAATTTTATCTCTGATTTCAATCAATTGACTTCGTAAAAATTAAGTTTGGTCCTTTAAAATGTCAATCTTCTTGATTAAGCTCAAATTGGACTCTCAGACTTAATTTTTTTACCAAGTCCCTAATGAAATTAATTTGATCCATTAAAAGTATAATTAAGTCCTTACACCAAATTAATTCTTAAACATAATCAAACTTTTAATTCGACCCATGATTAAATCAAATTGACCTATTAAAAATCTAATTAAGTCCTTGAACTTATTTTTTATATATACGATTCATCTAATAATCATTTAATTTGACCTTGAATTTGCATTGTCTCTTCAGTCTTGGGTACAATGGGGTATGATTAGAATCCCATTTTTATCCAAAACTCCGCCTTGATTCATTTACATATTTGAAACTCTTCCCAGTCTTTTTTTGCCTAGTTGCTAGTTTTTTTTGTTATTATTACTTTTATTTTTTATTTTTTGAAAGGAAAAAAGTAAATTTAGGGGAAGAATAAAAAAATAGATTATAACACTAACGTTTTTCTAGTAGGAAAAAAATTAAATCATGTGGGGGTTGACCCGATCAACTTAAAGGGTCTAAAGGCAACCTAAAAGATCGCTAAGAATTTAGTTTGACTAAAAAAAATCAAGATATCTTTTTTTTACAAAAAAAAATATTGAGATGACACTTTATTGGATCGATCTTGGTTAACTTGTTAAATCCGCGACTTGGGTCATGAGACCATAATAACCTCATATAAAACAAATTAAAATAAATTATGATGCTAAATTCCCAAGCAACCTAATGTTAAATGATAAAATTAAAAAAAATTCAATTGAAAAAAAAAAAACACAAAAAGACTCGAGTTAAGTCGGGTTAACCCGCTAAACCAATGAATTAGGTCATGAGATCTGGATAACCTCATAGAAATTAAATAAAAAATAACCTAGTAAACTTGGGTTAACATTCCTAACTTGTGACCTGAGCCATAAGATTGAGATAACTCTATATAAATCAAATTGAAAAAAAATTATGAAATCTGATTCCCAATAAATTCATTTTGGAAGGATGGAATTGGAAAACATATCAATTTAAAAAAAGGACACAATAAAACCTTCAAAGTCTATCAAGGTTAATCCATAAAACATGTGACTTAGGTTATGAGACCGAAATAACCTTATGGAAAGCAAACTGAGCAAATCATAAAAATTAATTTATAATCAACCAAATATTGAAGGATGAAATTGAAAAAAATCTTAATTAACACAAAAAACTTGAGTCAACCAGGTTGACTCGCTAAACTCATGACATGAGTCATGAGACTAAAATAACTATATAGAAAGCAAGCCGCAACAAATCACGAAATCCAATCTCTAATAAACCAAATATTAAATGATGAAATTAAAGGAAAAAACATAGATTTTAATTTTTTTAAAAATAAAGGTAAAAAATATATTTATTGCAATAAATAGTTTTTTGTGAGGTGATGCATATTAAAAACATAGTTATGTAACCCGGTCCGGGATTGACCAAGCTAAGGGGTCGAGTCCCAATCAGAGAAATTGACTTGGGTCAACCCGAGAAAAAAAAATGTTTGAGGTTTTAATATCCCATATGAAAAAGTTAAAAAATAATTCATGTGGATGTAAACTATATATGTTGTTAATAATAAAGTTTAAAAAATTATTTCACAATGTTTTTTTTTATCTCAATTTCTATATTCTTCTTTTAAGTTGAAGTATTTAAACCAAAAAAATTTCTTATCTCACCTTAAAAAAAAACAAAACACAAACATAAAGTATATATACCAATAAGCTTCCAATCCCACACTAGAAAAATAAAAATATCTTCTAATATTTATATAATGAACTTTAATATAAGTTAGTAACCAATAAAAAAAGGGTGGTAGGCTCGTGTGTATAAGGTTGGACCGAGCGTTATAAAAACATTTGATTGCCCCCTATGTGCGCAAGGCAACGTCTATGCTCTCTCGACTTACCTTTTGTCATTATTTATAATTTGTTTTGTCCCTCTTTTAACTAAAACCACTATTTTTTTGTAAATTATTTTTGTCCTCTCTTTAATTAAAACCACTATTTTTTCCCTCTTTCTTCGTACCTTCTTTTGTTCCACATAAAGAGGTTCATAGACATACTTTCAAAAAATATGATTGATTTAATTTTTTAGATTGTTAAAAAATGTAATTTGTTTTTCACATGGAAATGTTAATGGACATGCTATAGAAGTTTTTATATGAAAAATAGAATGTCAATTAGATCAAAGATTAAAATTTTCAGTTTGTTCTAAAAATAATGACTTAAAAAAATACAGGTCTTTGCCAGGTTTTTTCGAGTCACGAGCTGGCTAGGCAGGTCAAACAGAATTCGTCGGGCTAATTGCATGCCTGATTTTTACCTTCTTCATGCCCAACCAGGACCTCGAGTCACTTAGGTCCTAGGTCAACCCATCAGGTCAGGTTAGGTCAGGTCTGATAACTATGAGTAAAAGTACTCTTTTAATTTTGTAATAATAATAATAGTAATAATAATAAAAATAGAGAAAAAATTACCTTCGTGCGAAATTAAAAGTTCAAAAACCTTTTAGCCCATAAACAAACTAAGCGGCTAAAAACCTAAAACTCCTTTCTATGATTTGAATGAACGATGATGCTAGCTGTTGTTGCTTCTACTCGAAAGTAGTCAATAGTTTCTCCTTTTTCTCTATGTCTTTAGGACAAACGTTTGATTATTGTCCTGAGACAAAAGAGACATAAACAGTGGAGACAAGACAAAAAATAAGACTAAGACAATTATGTTTGGTAATGATGTACAAAACAAAGTGGTTGTCTCTGTATCCTGTTTGTTTATGGTGGACAAGACATAATAAAATATGAAAAAATATTTATTTTACCCTTAATATGTATTGTTATCAAACTTACATATTTAAAAAATTTTGATATTTTTTTTCTTTAGTTTATATCAAGTGTTGAAATTAATAATATTATAATAATTCTAGTAATAAAACCAGGACTAACTTGACAATTTGATTTGGGGCCTGAATAAATCCAAGTTTTTTTAAAAAATAGAGGAATTATTAACTTGACCTAGCTCAATAAAAAACTCAAGTCAACTCGGAATAAAACATGGGTAAAAAACCCGTTGATTTTTTTGAAATAAAAATAAAAATTTTGGGTCAAGTGAGTTGACCCTCACGATCCATGACTTAAACCTTGCCTTGAGTCGATTCCCGAATCAGGTTTTAAAACTAAGATAATAATTATTTTTATCTATATGTTGATCCTCTCAACCTGTGACCCAAACCTTGTCTTATTTAATTCCCGAGTTGGGTTTTAAAACTACAATAATAAAAAAATTTATCCTTATCTGAGTCAACCTAAGTTGACCCACCTGATCCATGGCCAAGTACTTACCCTGAGTTGACCCCAAATAAAATTTTAAAACTATGATAATAACTACTTTTATTTTATGTTGACCCAGATCAATTAAAGTTGATCCTCCTAACATATGATTTGGACCTTATTTCGGGTTGACCCTCGAGTTGAATTTTAAAATTATTTATTTTTATGTTGACCCGGATCAATGATCAATTCTACTCATGATCCGGATCTTGTTCTAAATTAACTCTTGAATTAGATTTTAAAATTATTATAATAATTATTTTATTTTTAGATTGTTTGAATCAACCTTACCCATTTGTATCGAGCTGCCAAGGCATCTCTGTCATTGAATTTGTTGGTGGTGGCAAAATCTTATAGTGAAAATGGACTCAAGCAAGACCCAAATAACGAAGCACTACAAAAAACATTTGCCAGCAGAAAAATTTACTGAAGATGGAACAGGAAAAGCGTGAGGCTAAAGTTTCAAAGGCTGTGTCAGAGGCTAACCTTGGATATTCTTGGGTTTTTAGAATGGAAAAAAGCTGCATTTGATACGGATTTATGTATACGCTGGCTACCTAACAATATTCTTCTTTACTTCAACTGTTTTCAGGGCCTACTTTCTTCAATTGAAGATTGGGAAGGCAATGTTTCAAGAACTTGCTGTGTTGAGGAAACCAGTACTTGATATAAATAAAATTCTTCACTGGCCCCTTCTCTTTCTGTTTGTAGAGGTTATGTCCACTCTTCATTGAAGACTTTGTTTGTGAAACTGACGTGTTTTCAGCCCATCTTGCTACTGTTCTGTATGCAGTGTTCTATCGAATCATGACTCTCTTGCTACTGTTCTGCATGCAGCATAATCCTATGTGACAAGGCTCTACATCTTGAAGCATTGTGGAGATGTTGGTTCTTTTTATGGCTCATGTAAAGGTGCGACAACACTTGCAGTATGATGATCCTATGGATGGAGCACAACTTTATAGAGGGTGCGGGGCATGGGGTATCATCTTCACTGCATTGTTTGCAAAGGAAACATCTGTCAGAGAAATTTACAGTGGGAAACCAGGGAGGCCATATGAACTGCTGATGAGAGGTGGTAGAAGGCTCTTGGCGGCACACATGGCTCAGATTTTGGTGATCACATTATGGGTGAGCTTGACAACAGGGACAGTGTTCTGGATTCCGCACAAATTCAAGCTTCTGAGGATCTTAGTGGGACAAAGGAGATGGCAGGAATGGATTTGACAAGCCACGGTGGATTAGCATGTGCATATTATGATGAACATGACACACAAGGCAATGAGAAAAAAAAGAAAATCCTTTATGATGATAAAGGTATCTTCTTCGGTTGCTTGATTCAGTTTCAGGAACAGCATGTGTTATTTTGTTTGGCTGTGGCATTTTCTCAGCCTTGTACGGTTTAGACTAGAAACCAGTGAAATAACTCAAGAAATTTGGATG
>JAAWWB010001803.1:0-50004 GCA_018804465.1 Populus tomentosa
ATGTAACAGCTAGTAGTACATATAGATACACAAGTTTTCGGATGCCATTCGCCGAAACTAGTCATTCATTTGTCCCGGCTATCCATCCGGATTCCATAGCGATAGCTGCGTCGCTGCCGATCAAGGAATCGGCAGCGAAACTGGGTCGCTGCCGATTTCTGTATCGGCAGCGCATACTGCGTCGCTGCTGATCCAGAATCGGCAGCGGAAATGCATCGCTGCAGATCCAGAATCGGCAGCGGAACTGCGTCGCTGCCGATTTCTGTATCGGCAGCGGAAACTGGGTCGCTGCCGATTTCTGTATCGGCAGCGCATACTGCGTCGCTGCTGATCCAGAATCGGCAGCGGAACTGCATCGCTGCAGATCCAGAATCGGCAGCGGAACTGCGTCGCTGCCGATCCAGAATCGGCAGCGAAATCATCCCTTTTTATCCCGGCCATCCATTCGGACGCCATTAGCCAAAGCTAATCATTCTTTGTCCCGGGCATCCGTTTGGATGCCATTAGCCGAAGCTAATCAGTCCTTCATCCCGGCCATCCATTCGGACACCATTAGCCGAAGCTAATCACTCTTTGTCCCGGCCATCCGTTCGGATGCCATTAGCCGAAGCTAATCATTCTTTATCCCGCCCATCCGTTCGGATGCCATTAGCTGAAGCTAATCATTCTTTTGTCCCGGCCATCCGTTCGGATGCCATTAGCCGAAGCTAATCAATCTTTAATCAACAATTAAGCGTTCGACAATTTAATATCGGTTCTAACAATATGGTAGTACTCAAGTTAAAATATTCCAAGATTCAACGTATGAAAAAAGAAAGGTGCAAGTCACCTACCTGCTCCACCTGTGGGTCGTTCCTGTCTTGATGATGGTCAAATCCCGACCGCACCACCTAAGACATCAATGGTCACAAATCAGCACAGTTGTATTTATTTTATTTTTGAATCATATTTATCATCACACTTATTTCAAGAGTTCATATGTTCACATTCAAGTGTTCCATATTTTACACCAACATATCATGAAATTGTTACTAGCATTTAAGTCATTCCTACCTAGGAGGCTTATTGTAGGAATCGGCAGCGAGAACTGGTTCGCTGAGGGCTGCCCAATTCGGCAGCGAAAACTGGTTTGCCGCAGGCTGCCAGTTCGGCAGCGACAACTGCATCGCTGTTGGTGCCGCAGTTTCGCTGCACAACGCACAACTCGGCAGCGAATATCAATTCGCTGCAGGAAGTTCAGTTTCGGCAGCGAAACAGAATTTCGCTGCGCAACACACAAATCGGCAGCGAATATCTATTTCACTGCGCAACACACAAATCGGCAGCGAATATCAATTCGCTGCAGGAGGTTCAGTTGCGGCAGCGAAACAGAATTTCGCTGCGCAACACACAAATCGGCAGCATCAATTTCAGCACAATCATCACAGCAGAACACATTAATTCCAGCAACAACATCACAGCAGAACACATTAATTCCAGCAACATTAATTCCAGCAAGAACATCACAACAGAACACATTAATTCCAGCAACAAACATCACAGCAGAACACATTAATTCCAGCAACAACATCACAGCAGAACACATTAATTACCATGATTTGTTAGATGTTCTGAAATTGACTTTATTTCACTTCTGTTTGCTAGTTCTCTTAGTTAATTTCAGTTTCCTTCATAGCTGGCTTAGGTCTTAGATCAATTTTTCTTAGGGTTTTTCTTCTTCATTTTCGTTTTTGATCTTAAGGGGGAGAGGAAGGGAGTTTCATGACCCATACCTTCTGAATTTAACTAAGTTTGAGGAAGGTTTGACACTATACTTTTCTCTTCAGCTGCTGGTTCTCCTCCTTCTTCTTCCTCTCACGTTTTCCAGCTCTCTTTTTCCTCTCCTCTGTGCAGCTGCCCACTCCTCTCTCAAGGTCTCATCTCTCCCTCACAAGCTCACAAGACAATCTCTACTATTGTGATTCACGTTTCTGTTGTGAAAGGGGAAGGGAAGAACGGCATGCAGCTGCTGGTTTGGGAAGAAGATGAGTCATTCTCTCTCCCCTCTTTGTATTTATACTACCCATCAAATGAAATGGGTTGTTTGGGGGTTGGTTTAGGTGTGTCCTTATCCTTGTTTGGTTTATCTAAAACCATTTTTACCCCTCCCTCACAGCTCTGCGTCACTGTTGTTTGAGAAATCGGCAGCGAAAACTGCATCGCTGTCGATTTCTGCCTCGGCAGCGAAAACTGCATCGCTGCCGATCCAGAAATCGGCAGCAGAAACTGCGTCGCTGCCGATCAAGAAATGGGCAGCGAAAAACTGTGTCGCTACCGATTTCTGTATCGGTAGTGAAGGCTGCGTCGCTGCCAAGTCCAGAACCAGCAGCAAAAACTGCATCGCTGCCGATTTCTGCATCGGCAGCGAAACCTGCGTCGCTGCCGATTTCTGCATCGGCAGCGAAAACTGCGTTCATCATCATCTCTCTCTCTCTCTCTCTAAATATATATATATATATATATATATATATATATATATATATATATATTTTCCTTTGGGTGTTTACAAACTACATGGTTAAATTCATTCAATCAAGTTTAAACATTAATTATACAAATTAAGTTATACAAACATTTTCATGTTTACAAAATACAAGGGTATACTCCCTAGAACCTAGATTATAAGAAGGGAACATAAGTTAGGATCTACTCCTGTCGTGCATGTGTAATCCTAAAACACGAACATCTAACAATTTTAACAGGGTAACATGTATTCATAGTTCATTTGCTTCTCCATTCTAGTTTTTATTAGCATCTTTTCCTTATCCAGCTATTAATAACTGTTCCCTATGCCACTTTCAACCTTCATTCCAGACTTTATGAGATCAAACATGATTATTTTTGCTTATCACATTACCGATACCAATTTCACTGGTACCATCATCATCACCCCATATGAGTCGATGTAAGGTGATCCCTTTATCCGGGATCCTAACATACATTAAATGTATGCTAGTCTAATCGTGGCGATCCCCTTACCCGGGATCCTAACATACACTAAATGTATGCTAGTCCAATCGTGGCGATCCCCTTACCCGAGATCTTAACATACACTAAATGTATGCTAGTTTACGCCTCAAATCGTACTTCTCATATTTCCTTTGTCAGTGATAATTTCATCATTTGGCAAGTAATTCACATTTCACATTGGTAATATAAATAAATCATGGAAATTAACTAGAAAGTATAGGTGCGATTCACCTACATGCAATAAAAGCTCTACTCATACTCCCCTGCTGCTATTGCACCACGTCTGTGGTCCCTCCTAAAATTCACAGGTTATCCCATAAGTTCTCCTCACTTAAGGATATGTTTTATTATAAACATATCAACAACCAATGAGTCTTTCTTTCAGACATTTTTTTTAATATTTTACATTTTTCTTATTTTACCCATTAATATTGTCATTCTTTGTGCAACCGCAATTATCATTCCTTTATATATATATATATATATATATATTTGAACTATTTCTGCTTAAATCCTAACTGTTACTTTCTCATTTTTGAACTGTCACTGTCTAACTGTTACTGTCTAGACATTGAACTGTCACGTTTCATTTTTGAACTGTTACTGTCTCGGTTGGTGACCCATAACTGGAGTTTTATAACTCCAAATTGAGCAAGACCAATTTCATTAGTTAGCCAACATTCAAAACTACAATTTCTATGAGGAATCTGATCCTAATTCCTTCATCCTTCTACCTGAAATCTCTCTGAAAGTCAAGAGACGAAACTATCCAGATTTTTCAGCCTTTCCATTTACACAACACATGAAGTTTTTTAATTTAGCAACTCATACTTTTCCCTCAATTTAAGTCTAAGAACTAAAATCTATAAATTAACATCCAGGCATCAATTTATAATCAATTTGAAATGACTCATAAGAGCAGGTTTAGAATACCTTACCCAGTACAAATTAAAGTTTCGATCCCTCTTTTTCTTTCTAATGACAATTGGCCCTTCCCTCTTCTCTTCTTGTTAATCCCTTTCCCATCAGTGTTTATTCTACTTATAACCCTTCATCTTGGATGGATTTTTGAAATTTTGGTGTTTCTATCTTGATTTGTAAAAATGAATATAAAAACTCCCTCTTTTCTTTCTTTATGTTATCTACATATTTGTTTTTGGTAAGAAGAGGAGTACTTATGCTATATAATTATTCTTATTTGCATTTAGGCCCCATTTCCTTTAAGTGTATTCATTTTGCCCCCACTTCTTTCTAGTTTAGTTTATTTCCTTTAATTTAATCCAGCCTTGATTTTTTTTTCCCAGGATTTACATACTGTCTAGATATTGAACTGTTACTATCTCATTTTTGAACTGTTACTGTCTAGATATTGAACTGTTACTGTCTCATTTTTGAACCGTTACTGTCTAGATATTGAACTGTTATTGTCTTGTTTTTGAACTGTTACTGTCTTGTTTTTGAATTGTTACTATCTAAACATTAAACTGTTATTGTCCAACTATTACTCTCTGACCTCTCCTCAAATTTTTAACTATATCTAGAGTTATAGAACTCTGATTCAGCGAGATTAGTCTTGTTGGAAAGCTAAGACATGAGGCTACAAGTTCTCTAAAGGAAGGAGAACCCAGTTCTACCTCTAAGACAATTAAAATTTCTCATCAACAAACCAAACCTACTACCCTATAGGGTCTATCATGACCCAGTCTCGGTTGGGGACCCATAGCTG
Organism: Populus tomentosa; assembly: GCA_018804465.1. NCBI lineage: Eukaryota > Viridiplantae > Streptophyta > Magnoliopsida > Malpighiales > Salicaceae > Populus > Populus tomentosa. Next base: position 4,736 of record JAAWWB010001803.1, read on the forward strand.
GAGTTTTATAGCTCCAAATTGAGCAAGACCAATTTCATTAGTTAGCCAACATTCAAAACTACAATTTCTATAAGGAACTTGATCCTAATTCCTTCATCCTCCTACCTGAAATCTCTTTGAAAGTCAACAGGCAAAACTGTCCAGATTCGTCAACCTTTCCATTTACAAACAAAATATGAAGTTCTTTAGTTTAACAACTCATACTTCTTCCTCAATTCAAGTTTAAGAACTCAAATCTATAAATTAACATCTAGACATCAATTCATAATCAAGTTGAAATGATCATAAAAGCAGGTTTAGAATACCTTACCCCGTACGAATCAAGGTTTCGATCCCTCATTTTCTTTCTAATGACAGCCGACCCTCCCCTCTTCTTTTCTTGTTAATCCCTTTCCCATTAGTGTTTATTCTACCTATAACCCTTAATCTTGGATGGTTTTTTTGAAATTTTGGTGTTTCTCTCTTGATTTGTAAAAATTAATATAAAACTCCCTATTTTCTTTCTTTACGTTATCTACAGATATGTTTTTGGTGAGAAGAGGAGTACTTATGCTCTATAATTATTCTTATTTGCATTAAGGGCCCTATTTTTTTGAAGTGTATTTGTTTTGTCCCCACTTCTTTTTAGTTTAGTTTATATCCTTTAATTTCATCCAGCCTTAATTTTTTTTTCTCGGGATTTAGCTAAGCTTAGAAAAGAGATGTTGGTTCAGTCCAAACTGGAACACAATTCAGTTATTAGATCATATCTCGAGTTCTAGAAGTCCAAATACACCAAATTTTTTTTTTGTGGAAAGCTGAGACAGCTGAGACAATTTCTTAGAACTTTCATGATGAAAATCTATTCAAATTCTGACATTAGCAACAATGTTTTGTTCAGACAAGAAGATAAGGATTGTTACCAAGTCAAGATGTGGCCACCCACTTAACAATTAGTCATCAAATTAATAGTTCTAAATTTTGGCCTATAAAAGGAGGCATTTGTCATACATTTAAGCATCTTGGTTGTTCAAATCAAGATCTTGATCTTGATCTTGATCTTGCTCTTTTTCTTTGTATTTTGTAATGTTCAAGTTTTATTCCATGTTATATTTTCCTTAATATCCTTGTTTGTGCTTTTCATTTCCTTTATTATACTTATATAATCATGTTCTCCTCTTGTTTATTAATGCTTCTTTTCTTCATTATGTTTAGCTAAGTTTATTATGTCAAGGTGAAAATGTTTCACTAATGGTGTTAGGATAAGTATAATATAAACTTAATATGGACTTCAATGATTTTATCCTAAACAACTTGCTATTAACATGTCTTATCATTTTTATCTTATTAATTCTTAATACCTTGCTTATTAAATGGTTAATCTAAATTTGTGTTCTGTAACACTCGGTATAACAAATGCTTGGCACTTTCATAGCCAATCGTATGGTATAACCTACATCTGTGCTATGAAAGGAACTTGATTTGTTGTCAACATAAGTTAGCATCATAAATTCTTGACAATATTTAAAAGTTTGGTGTTACTTAAATAAGGTAATTAATATGATTATGTTAATAATTTATAATGAGCTATTAATGACAAATCATCCGATTGAAATCTCCTCTGTGTGTGGTTTCTAGTTGAGTAATAAAAAGAGTTTATATTATACTTGAAATACCATTAGTGGATCATCTAACCTTGACAACTGTTTTTTATCATTGTTTAATCTTCACATTAATCTTACATCTCAAAGTCCTCTTTAACTCATCACCACCACCACCATCATCATCGTTGTTGTTGTTGCTCTTATTATTATTATTATTACTACTATTATTATTTATAATTTATATAGTTAACCTCCTTGTGGTTTGATCCCTATCTTGCTTGGTTATTTATTACTTCGACACTTCTGCACTTGGGATAAGACATCAATCTTTTAGTCGTGTCAAGTTTTTGGCATCGTTACCGGAAAGGTAAATTCTTGTATAAATTATAATATTTATTTTATTTTCTCTTTTCACTTTTCTTGCATCTAACTTTTGTATATTTTGTTTATTTTGTTTTCTTCTTTCTTTTATTCTCTTTCTACATGTGCATGGGTGTTTGGTCACGTACATTAGGTGGTAGACTTTGTAGGGTATCCTCATCATTTTTAGAAAATATGGCTGAAGAAGATAATCAGTCACTTCATAATGAGAATAACCGAGTTAGAACACTTAGAGACCACATGAATCTTACAAGAACAAGTGCACCCTCATGTATAGTTTTCCCTCTTGATGCATCTCACTTCAATTTTAAGCCAGGCATTATTCAACTTTTACCTTCTTTTCATGGCTTAGATCTAGAAAATCCATACTTGCATTTGAGAGAATTTGAAGAAGTTTGTAACACCTATAATAACTTAAATTGTAGCATGAATACCGTTAGAATAAAGCTTTTTCTTTTTTCATTAAAAGATAAAGCTAAAAATGGCTACAAAATCTTAGGTCAGGATCCATTCGTGCTTGGGATGAAATGCAACAACAATTTTTAAAGAAGTTTTTTCATCTTACAAAACAAAACTCTTTCAAAAGACAAATCACCACTTTCACTAAAAAACCAAGAGAAACATTTACCAATGTTGGGATAGGTATCGAGACTTGCTTAATACTTGCCCTCATCATGGTTTTGAAACATGGAGATTGGTTTCACAATTTTATGAAGGGTTAACACCTAAAGATAGACAAATGGCGGAATTGATGTGCAATGAAACTTTTGAAAATAAAGACCCTGATGAAGCAATGGAGTACCTAGACTTGCTAGCTGAAATGCATAAAATTGGGACACTACAGACACTTATGAGGCACCAGATAAAACTCAATCTCATACATCTAGTGGAGGTATGTACAACCTTAGGAAATATCATGACCTCTTGCTAAATTTACATTTTTAGCTAGAAAAGTTGAGGCACTTGAATTTAAAAAGAGCGGTCAATTAAAATTTGTTCAAGACATTATGTGTCAAATCTGTGAAATGAATGAACATACAACTAATGACTGTCCAACTTTGCCTTTTTTCAAGGAATGCCTCCAAGAACAAGCCTATGCTTTAAACAGTTTTCAAAGGCCTAATCATAACCCATACTCACAAACATATAACCTTAATTGGAGAAATCACCCAAATTTCAGTTGGAAGAGTGGTAACAATAATGCACAAACTTCACAGCCACTGTTTCAAGCACACCATAATTTTTAAAATTCTCATGGATATGCATCTCTTTATGCTCCACCTCCTAGAAGAAATTTTGAGGAAACATTGCATGCATTTATTGAAAAGCAGGAGACAATCAACACTCAACTTGCTCAAAGCATGATAGATTTTAAAGATACTCTTTCAAAATTCACATCTGCTCTCAGTTTTCAAGAGAAAGGTAAGTTTCCATCTCAACCATAGCAAAATCCTAAAGGGCAATACAATGCAAATACAAGTAGTTCCGGAAGCCATCACATGAATGAAGTCAAATCAATCATCACTCTTTGTAGTGGTAAGGTTATTGAAAAGCCCACTCTTGAACCTTATGAGAAAGATGATGAGTTAATCTCTAAGGGTAAGGAAGGGGTTGAATCTGAACATTACAAATAAAAGACTGATTCCCCGCCAACACTTCCATTTCTTCATGTCATGACCAAACAAAGAAAAGTCAATCACCACTCTGAAATCTTTGAAACTTTCAAATAGGTAAGGATCAATATACTTTGTTGGATGTTATTAAACAGGTACTGTTGTAACTCAATTTTGACCCACCTATTTTTAAATTAATTTTAAGGAGGGTTAATCTTGAAAACTAAAAGACCAGGGGTTTTGAATGCAAGGATTTAGAAACTTCAAGGACCAGATTGGAAATAACCATTCTCAGCCCCAAAACAACACCGTTTCAATCAGGTACTGTCCGTCATCTTCGTCTCCAAAGCACCGAACGTCCGCCTGCAAAGAAGGAAACGAAAGTGTGAAACACTAGTATCCTAGCCCATTCAAAATACAGAAAAGCAATATTTATCTTCATGATAATTACAACCCGGCGAGATAAAGATTGCACTTCGCATCCGAGTCTTAGTAGGAATCGTCTCCCTCAGCCGTGCTTATCAAGAGGAGAGATGTGAGGCTAAGGGAAAGGAGGATTGATCCCTATAAATACCCAACAATTGACAGCCCCCAGGGAGAAAAGAGGAGGGAGAAAAGAAAAAAAACCGAGTAAAAAAGCCTAAGCAAAACAGAGCATAAAAATCACATAGGGGAATCACCAGGCCTTTGCCTTCATCCTTACATAAAACGACCAAAAAAAATCAATACCCACAGAAGCCAGCAGCTTCGTTCTCGTTTTTGAAAACAGAGGGAAAGAGATCAGCCAGGCAAAATTCATCAACAACCGTTCCAGCCCGAGCTTCACCATCGTCTCCAACGCTTCTAACAGAACAGGTACGCTCTGTTTCTTCTTCTTTTGTCACAATTAAATGGTCTTTTACACTGTGCAAGTGAATTAATTCACTTGCACAGTGTAGCAGCACGCGTGCGCTAGCGCACGCGTGCCGCTTAGCCCAGCCCATGGGGGCTGAGCTGGGCCCAGCCCAAAAATGTATAGAAAAAATATAAAAATTGTGTATAAAAAAAATATGAATTTTTTTTTTGTTATTTATTCTTTGACTTCAGATTCAGAACAAAAATACCCATTCAAATTTATTTCATTGTATTTTAATAAGTTATATAAAATAAAAAAATGTGTGAACCAAAAATAATAATAATAATAATATAAGATAAAATAAAATAAATTTATTTGGCATATTCACTGACGCCAGAGTCAGAAATAAAAAAATACTAATGTAAATTTATTTTATTTTATTTTATCTTGTTTTTATTTAGCTACATAAAAAATAAAAATGCGTATGCGTAAAAAACAAATAAATTGATTTTTACTTGTTTATTCACTGACGCTAGAGTCAGGAATACAAAAAATGATGATTTAAATTTATTTACTTTGATACCTACGTAATATTTACCAACGCTAGAGTTGGAAATATCCGTAGTTGAATAATATAAGATAAAATAAAATAAATATATTTGGCATATTCACTGACGCCAGAGTCAGGAATAAAAAAATACTAATGTAAATTTATTTTATTTTATTTTATCTTGTTTTTATTTGGCTACCAAAAAAAGAAAAAATAAGGCGTAATATTTTATTTACTTTGATCCTACGTAATATTTACCAACGCCAGAGTTGGAAATATCTGTAGTTGAATTTTCACTGGCGCCAGAGTCAGGAATATTACGCGCAAACAACCATAGTATAAACCAACAAAATGTTAGCAATTAATGATAAATATTAGCAATGCAGCCTGCCTTAGGCAGGACGTTTAAGGGGTGATAATATCTTCCCTTTTACGTAACCAGTCTCGGACCATAGAATCTCTGTTGACCAGTTAGGGTTCCTAGTAACCGTAATACTAGGTGGCGACTCCTTAAACAAAGAATATCCCATTTAAAGAATAGGATGTCAGAAATTCGTTCTTTTCAAAAGCTTAATTTTTAAGGCCGCCGCGATGTCGGGTGCGACAGAATGGCGACTCCATTGGGGACCTAAGACTAAGCTTTGTCTTTATTTGTTAAAATTGCTACAAATGCTTGTTGTGTTGTTGGTTTTATTTTTTTTATTTTGTTTTTCTTTGGTTTATTTTATTTATTTTTACGGCTTTAGCATCCATATTTATTCATGTCATCATATATATTGGATATGCATTGACGCCTTCACACACCACGCATTTCATAATAAATATCTGTTATATAAACTTTATGTTAAGTGGGAGAGTAGCGGTATCCTAATGGCTTTAACCTGGGTAAGACTCGTGAAACCATCCAACTTTCGCTTGATTGTTTACTCGATAGTGGTTGATATGCCTAAACTGATATTATTCAGGGCCTCTATCTTCACGCTACTTGTAAGCCTTATATCAACCTTTCGAGGAAGATCACTGAGCATGTGAAAGACCTTTCAAAGACTAGATAGCAACCTACCCTGAGCATTTAAATGACTAGAACTTACCCTTTAGGTTGTTTCCTATGTAAGTTTCACTAAGGCAAAGCTTAACATATATCATTTCATTACAGGATTATTATTATTATTTTTTGGGTGACATAATGGCCGTCAATCGAGAAGTCAACACTGTTGAGTATGGGCTTGAATCTGAATCATTGCATATGACTGAGGGAGACTGCCCTAGACTGGATGACAGTGGGATACCGCTGCTAAAAGATGTGAGATGTGTAATAAATGATGCCATTCGTTTGCTTCCACTCACCAAATACTTGGCTGATGAGACAGAATTTACTAAGATGTATGGGAGAGTTTTGCATCTTCTAAATGTGCCAGTATTGCCATTGGCCATAAGAGCCCTGATTCATTTTTGGGATCCAGATTATCGATGTTTTACATTTGGGGATGTCAATATGGTTCCTACCATTGAAGAATACGGTGTTTTGATAGAATTTCCTGAGGACATACATAGGGTGTACTTTCATCAAAGGATTGAGGATACTATAGAGGAGCTTGCTAAGTTATTGGGAATCCAACAAATGAGTTTGTATAGAGAAAAAAAATAATTTTGGGGGTTTGAGATGGAAACGACTAGAAGAGTTGTTGATTGCTAAAAAGTCTAATCCATGTGCTAAATTAGAGGTATACAGAATATTGGCTTTGGGAATATTTAGTTTGATTTTATGTCCTTCAACTGCTGGAATTATCAGTGTAGAGGCAGCTAATTTGTTTGTTGAGTATGAGAAGACCAAAATTAATCCTTTTGCTGCGATCTTGGTTGAAACTTTTTTGTCCCTCAATCATTGCAAAAAGACTGGAAAAGGTTCTATGAGATGTTGTGTTCCATTATTATTCATTTGGATGGTAAGTCACATAGAATCCAAGACACCAATATTCTGGAATTTTTGGTGGTTTGATCAAAGGCCACTCGAATTATTTGTATCCAATGAATGGAAAATTTTTTCTAAAGATGACTGGAGGATAAAACTACAAGGAATTCCACGAAGCAATTTTAATTGGAGAGCTCCTTGGATGAGAAATGTAACTTACTTAATGGGTTGTGGGAAGAAGCCTTGGGTACCTTTGATTGGAGTGACTGGATATATTAGCTATGCGCCTGCTTTAGTTGCAAGACAGCTTGGGGGCATACAAAGCATCCCAAGAACGGTTGGTTTAGCTCAATTCACCGGAGTATACAAAGGAGCTACCATAGAGATGTTGGAAAGCATTAAACAGGATTGGAAATCTTTGGTACTTGTTAAAAAGGAGACCGAATTAAGGAATCCTACAGTTAGTGAAAAGTATCCCGAATGGCGTAATGGAGGAGGCTCTTATATGACAGAAATTTCTGAATTTGTGGGTATTCGAAGGAAAAGAGTGAACTGTGAAGAGGAATTAAGAAAACAAGTGAAATCATTACAAGTTGAGCTTAAAGCAAAGGAAGAACAGAGAGTGTCTTTAGAACGGCAGCTAGCCAAAGAAAAGGGTGTAAGGAAAACAGCTGAAGAAGAAAGGGACTCTGTGGGTCAAGACTTTATAAAGGCCAAGGTTGACTTGGAAACACAAAAGACAATTAATCAGGATATGACGTATTATATGGCAAAAGCTAAGCATTGGGAAGAGTCAGCCATCAAGACACAAGCTATATTGAAAATGCGTCGGGTAGATATTGTTAAGTTTAAAGACCAATTGGGAAGAGCTGAGGCTTTAACTAAAATGCACGAAGAGCAGAAAGCAGAGTTGAACAGTCATAAGGCCGAAGCAGAAGTGTTGAGATCTAAGTTGGACAAAGAAAGATTAAAGACCGTACAACTTATGGGAAACCAAAAAACAATAAAGCAACATAATCAAACATTGGATGATGCCAATAACTTTTTGTCTAGAAACAACTTGATGCATACCGAGAGGATAAAGGAACTACAAGATCAGATTGATCGAGCAGCTGTAGAAGCCCATTTATTACGAGTGGAAGCTCATCAAGTGGGAGGAGATATAATGAAATATCGAAGGAGTATGGATAATACCGATCTTTTTTAAAAAGCAATAGCTACTAGAGGCAGTGTTTTTTCTCCTGTAATAGATTAGATTAATTTTTCGTTGTAAGCTTTTGAATAAGTAATAAAAGGGTTGAGACCAATATTTTTTTTTCAAATACAAAGATATGCGTATATGGTTGAAAGCCCAAATGTCAAAAAGCTAAGCAGATCTCTTCTTGGCATCGCAACAATGATATCAAGTTCAAGCTCAACCCATATATCCAAAGAATGACGGCCATATGTCACCAACAAAGAGTGAATCTATATCCAATATGTTGTATTCACATTCATGCGTCTCATACATTTGCTTATAGATTGTCATATTCTGCATATAACAGGTGAAATATAGGTCCCCAACCGAAACATATCCATAATACTCGTTCACAGAAGAAAATGGAAAACGAAGAGAGAAATCAGTTAGAAATTCAACACCAAAGAGAGTTGGAAAGCCTGAAAGAGGATGTAGCAAGGCTTACCAGCCTGCTTGAACAGGCTTTGAGGCCTAGAGTTGGAGAAGGGACATCTTCTCAACAAACATTTACACCTCAGCCTCCGCCATTTGAACCTCAGCATGCTGCTCCTTTCGCACCGGCTCAATCAGCACATCCAATGAGGGTCCCCCATACTGTGTTGACAGAAGAAGAACCTCAAAGGAACAAGATAGTGGAGGAAAATGGTCATGAAAAACTAGCTGCTTTAGAAGCAAGAATGAAGGCAATAGAAGGGAATAGTTTGTATGATCCGGTGAAGGCCGCTGAAATGTGTTTAGTGCCTAACGTGGTTATTCCTAGAAAATTCAGAGTTCCAGAATTTGTTAAATATACTGGAACTCAATGCCCAATCACCCATCTTAAAGCGTATTGTAATAAGATGGCTAAAGTAGTCCATGATGAGAAGTTATTGATCCATTTCTTTCAAGACAGTTTAAGTGATGCTGCTCTTGCTTGGTATATGCGTTTGGATAATACCAAGATTAAAGGATGGAAGGATTTGGTTGAAGCTTTTATTAGACAATATAAGTTCAACATGGATATTTCCCCAGATAGATCAAGTCTGCAAGCCATGGAAAAAGGCAATAAGGAGTTTGTAAGAGAATATGCTCAAAGGTGGCGTGAATCAGCCGCGCAAGTAAATCCTCCATTGTCAGAAAGGGAGATGACTAGTTTATTTTCCAACACTTTCAAAGCCCCATACTTTGAATACTTGGTAGGTAGTGCTGCACAAAATTTCTCTGATTTGGTTGTTATACCTGAAAGGATCGAACAAGCTGTTCGGACGGGTAGGATTGTGGATCCTACTGAAAAAAGAGGTTTTATTGGAAAAAGAAAAGAAGCAGAAGTTCACAATGTTGAAAGGGAAAGTAGAGGGAAGAACACTTACCAAGATAATTACAGCTCCAAAAGTATTACACCTACCCCCTCTATATCCAATATAAAATTCTCTTCACCTACAAACACCCAAAATAACCCAATAAACAACCAAACCAATAATGCCTACCGCCCGAGAAGAAATTTTCCAATAGATCAAGTGCAGCTTCCACCATTACCCATGTCTCTTACTGAAATGCACCAAAGATTGCTTAGTATTGGTCAAGTAGCACCTGTTCCCTTAGAACCTTTACAACCACCATTTCCCTTTTGGTATAAACCCGATCAAAAATGTGAATACCATGCTAGTGCTGTTGGTCATCATATTGATGGATGTGTTGCATTCAAAAGAAAAATCCTTCAGCTCATCAAAGCTGGGTGGATTTCTTTTGATGAGTCTCCAAATGTGAATTTTAACCCTCTACCAAATCACACTTCTGGAGGTGGGGGAGTTAATAGCTTGGAGATAGGAAAGGGAGGTACAACAACTTTAAGGGTGACTATGGATAGATTGTATGGGATGTTAAGGCAAACAAATTATCTAAAGACACCAGTCAAAATACAAGCTGTAAGGAATGCAAATGAATATTGTAAATATCATCAGCAGCTTGGGCATGATATTGACTCGTGCGAGGAGTTTCATTTGGAGGTAGAAAATATGATGGCGTTGGGAATGTTAAGATTGATGAAACCCAAAGAAGAAGAGTTAGTAGGAACAATGACTGGTTGTAACAAAAAAGTGGAAGTTTGTAGATATATACCAACCAAAAAGGGTCCACCAAAAATGATCCTAACCAAGCCTATGAATACTGTTAACGGAAGCTATAATGCCCAACCCTATAATTATGGTTATTCTTTTCACAGCACAAATCCTGCCCCTGTTTTCCATGCTGAAATTGGGGGACTCACTCGGAGTGGGAGATGTTTTACTCCTGAAGAGTTGGAAAACCATAGAAAAGCCAAAGGAAAGGACATGGTGGAATTGACAAAGACAGATGAGGTTAATAAGCCAATAAGTGATGAAGAGGCTAATGAATTTTTGAAATTGATGAAGCACAACGAATATAGTGTGGTTGATCAGCTAAAGAAAATACCCGCTAGGATTTCTTTGTTATCATTAATATTGAGTTCAGAATTGCATAGGAACGCACTTCAGAAGGTTCTTAATGAAGCATATGTTCCTCAGGATATCACACAAGACTCCATAGAACATTTGGTGGGTAGGATTCAAGCCAACAACTACCTCTATTTTACCGATGATGAGCTAGATCATGAAGGGACCGGTCATAATAAACCATTGCATATCACGGTAAAATGCAAGGATTGTGTGATTGCTAAGGTGCTTATAGATAATGGTTCTGCTCTCAATGTATTGCCAAGACATGTACTTGATAAAATGCCAGTTGATGCCTCTCACATGAAGCCAAGTACCATGATTGCTAGGGCATATGATGGGTCACCTAGACCAATCATTGGGAGTATCGATGTTGAACTAATCATTGGCCCACAACCATTTCAAGTCACATTACAAGTAATGGACATTCATCCATCATATAGCATGTTACTTGGGAGACCTTGGATCCATGCAGCCCGAGCTATCGCATCTTCTTTACATTAACGGGTCAAGTTTGTCATCAATGGGAATTTGGTGACTGTGAGAGCTGAGGAAACTTTGTCAATGATAAAAAATGTGTCAATCCTTTACATAGAAACTGAAGAAAGTAAGGATGGAAATCTGCATGCATTTGAAGTTGTAAATGCTGAATGGGTACCCGAAAATACGGTACAAAGGAAGCTAGAAATTTCTGAAGCAGCAAAGATGGCTGCTAAATGCTTCTTGAAGCATGGACTGCCATTTCAATATGACCACACTACCGGAATGCCTGAGAGGGTTAATGTATAAAAATGAAGTGCGCGGATCAAAGGTTTGGCTTAGGGTTTAAGCCTGGGAAAGCAGATTTCAAAAGAGCAGCTAAAATTAAAAGAGAAAAGAGAATAGCCCGGATTGAGAGAAGAGAACCAGATGAAGACCGAATAGAGATCCCACCAATCCATGTAACATTTCCAAGATCCGTATATGTGATAAAAACAGAGGATTATAAGGGGGGACTAAGAAAAGAATTCAATGGTGCTACTATTAATTATCTTGAAAACGTCGATGAACAAGATTTAAAGGAAGAGGATAATGCTCATGAACAGTTGCCCCAGCTGACTATTGGTGTTTTGGAAGACGACTCATCATAATTCGTGAGGAAACTGGCTGAGGGAGAAGATTTAGCAAATTGGGAAATTCAAAAAGTCCCAATTGTTTTCAAAAAGTAATGTTTTGATTGCTTATTCGTTGTTTTTCATTATTTGTATTGTTTGAATAATTGTGCCTTGCCAAATCATCATGGCTCAAGAGATTGGCAATAAGGTTTTGTGGTTGAGCCCTTCTATCCTTTAAGTTTCAATGAGATCATGCATATTTTCTTTCAATCGTGTTGTTTTTTTTTCTCTCTGTTCATTTATTTACTTTCCCAGAACTATACACTCATAACCGAAACACTTTCCGCTTTCAGGAAATCTGAAAGCGGATCGTACAAACTCATTGCACTGTGGATAATTGGCCTAACTTTGATGAAACTATAATTGCCATGGATGAGGAAGAATTTGGTGAGGAGGATATTCATGAATTCGCAAAGTTAGCAGAACAATCTGATCGCACATGGAAGCCTGCAAAAGAAGAACTAGAACTGATAAATGTGGGCACCGTACATAATAAAAGAGAGTTGAAAATAGGGAAGCTAATCTCTATTGACTTAAGAAGTGAATTGATTGCTCTTTTACAAGAATACATTGATGTTTTTGCTTGGTCATACGCTGATATGCCTGGTCTGGATACTGATATTGTGGTACATAAACTACCTTTGATAGAAGGTTGTAAGCCGGTTAAGCAAAAGTTGAGGAGGACAAGGCCAGATATACTAATCAAAGTGAAAGAAGAGATAACAAAACAGTGGGATGCTGGATTCTTGGAAGTAGTTGATTATTCTCAATGGGTGTCCAATATCGTAGTAGTACCCAAGAAAGACAACAAAATCAGGGTATGTGTGGATTTCCGAGATTTGAATAAGGCAAGCCCGAAGGATAATTTTCCTTTACCCCACATAGATGTATTAGTAGATAATGCTGCTAAGAGTTCTACTTACTCTTTTATGGATGGTTTCTCTGGGTATAATCTGATTAAAATGGCCGAGCAAGACAAGAAGAAAACAACATTTGTTACCCCGTGGGGAACATATTGCTATAAAGTTATGCCATTTGGACTGAAAAATGCTGGGGCAACTTATCAAAGAGCAATGGTGACACTATTTCATGATATGATGCATAAAGAAATTGAGGTCTATGTGGATGATATGATTGCTAAGTCTAAGGATGAGGAAAACCATATCCCAGCTTTAAAGAAATTATTTGAAAGGCTGAGAAAATATCAATTAAAGCTGAACCTTGCAAAATGCACATTTAGGGTGAAGTCTGGGAAGTTATTGGGATTTGTGGTGAGCAATAATGGCATAGTAGATCCTGATAAAGTGAAGGACATACAAGCTATGTCAACTCCTAAAACTGAGAAAGAGGTTCGAGGCTTTTTGGGGCGTTTAAATTATATTGCTCGATTTATTTCACAACTTACAGTCACTTTTTGGCTTTGGACACTCGCTTCCGATGTGGGATATCACAATTATAGGTAGTGCATTTCCTATCCTACCTTCTTTTGAGTGCGCCTTCGAGCCCTCACCTCATTTCCTTCAAGCTTCCATCTATTGAATAATACGCCTTCGAGCCCTATCATGTCTTATTAAAAAAAAAAAATTTATCGCATTTTTCCACTACGCAGGTAACCCATTATAATGTGACCATCTGGGCAGGTAACCCATTACAATGTGACCAACTGGGTAGGTAACCCATTACAATGTGACCATCTGGGCCGGTAACCCATTACAATATACCAACTGGGCAGGTAACCCATTACAATGTGACCAACTGGGCAGGTAACCCATTACAACATACCAACTGGGCAGATAACCCATTACAATGTGACCATTTGGGCCGGTAACCCATTACAATATACCATTCCACTGAGTTGGTAACCCATTACAATATACCAACTGGGCAGGTAACCCATTACAATGTGACCATCTGGGCAGGTAACCCATTACAATGTGACAACTGGGCAGGTAACCCATTACAATATACCATTCCACTGGGTTGGTAACCCATTACAATATACCAACTGGGCAGGTAACCCATTACAATGTGACCATCTAGGCTGGTAACCCATTACAATATACCAACTAGGCAGGTAACCCATTACAATGTGACCACCTAGGCTGGTAACCCATTACAATATACCAACTGGGCAGGTAACCCATTACAATGTGACCACCTGGGCTGGTAACCCATTACAATATACCATCCTATACTGGGCAGGTAACCCATTACAATGTAACCATTTGGGTCGGTAACCCATTACAATATATCATCCTATACTGGGCAGGTAACCATTACAATGTGACCATCTGGGCCGGTAACCTATTACAATATACCATCACAAAAAAAAAAAAAAAAATTTCCTCATATTTTTCAATCATTGGGCAGGTCGCCTGGAACAATTAGACCACTTGTGGAATTCTTCGCGTTTTCTTTTAGCATTTTTCAGGTTGCCTAAAAACAATTTGATCCATCCTATAAAAAAAAAACAAAAAAACAAAAACAAAAACAAAAGGAAAAAATCAATAAAAAAAAAGGAGGGGAAGGGTTTTCACAATTATTCTTCTTTACAAAACTTACTATACAAAGTCAAAAGAAAATAAATTTTTTAATGCTTTTGCACCGTAAACATTGTAAAGAGGGGGCAACTGTTGTAACTCAATTTTGACCCACCTATTTTTAAATTAATTTTAAGGAGGGTAAATCTTGAAAACTAAAAGACCAGGGGTTTGAATGCAAGGATTTAGAAACTTCAAGGACCAGATTGGAAATAACCATTCTCAGCCCCAAAACAACACCGTTTCAATCAGGTGCTGTCTGTCATCTTCGTCTCCAAAGCACCGAACGTCCGCCTGCAAAGAAGGAAATGAAAGTGTGAAACACCAGTATCCTAGCCCATTCAAAATACAGAAAAGCAATATTTATCTTCATGATAATTACAACCCGGCGAGATAAAGATTGCACTTCGCATCCGAGTCCTAGCAGGAACCGTCTCCCTCAGCCGTGCTTATCAAGAGGAGAGACGTGAGGCTGAGGGAGAGGAGGATTGATCCCTATAAATACCCAACAATTGACAGCCCCCAGGGAGAAAAGAGGAGGGAGAAAAGAAAAAAAACCGAGTAAAAAAGCCTGAGCAAAACAGAGCATAAAAATCACAGAGGGGAATCACCAGGCCTTTGCCTTCATCCTTACATAAAACGACAAAAAAAAATCAATACCCACAGAAGCCAGCAGCTTCGTTCTCGTTTCTGAAAACAGAGGGAAAGAGATCAGCCAGGCGAAAGTCATCAACAACCGTTCCAGCCCGAGCTTCGCCATCGTCTCCAACGCTTCTAACAGAACAGGTACGCTCTGTTTCTTCTTCTTTTGTCACAATTAAATGGTCTTTTACACTGTGCAAGTGAATTAATTCACTTGCACAGTGTAGCAGCACGCGTGCCACTTAGCCCAGCCGGGCCACTGGCTTGGACCAGTGGCCAGGCTGGGCTGGCTGGGTCTAGCCCAGCCCATGTGGGCTGAGCTGGGCCCAGCCCAAAAATATATAAAAAAATATAAAAATTGTGTATAAAAAAAATATGAATTTATTGTTTTTTTGTTATTTATTCTTTGACTTCAGATTCAGAACAAAAATACCCATTCAAATTTATTTCATTGTATTTTAATAAGTTATGTAAAATAAAAAATGTGTGAACCAAAAAAAATAATAATAATATAAGATAAAATAAAATAAATTTATTTGGCATATTCACTGACGCCAGAGTCAGGAATAAAAAAAATACTAATGTAAATTTATTTTATTTTATTTTATCTTGTTTTTATTTAGCTACATAAAAAATAAAAATGCGTATGCGTAAAAAACAAATAAATTGATTTTTACTTGTTTATTCACTGACTCCAGAGTCAGAAATACAAAAAATAATGATTTAAATTTATTTACTTTGATACCTACGTAATATTTACCAACGCTAGAGTTGGAAATATCCGTAGTTGAATAATATAAGATAAAATAAAATAAATTTATTTGGCATATTCACTGACGCCAGAGTCAGGAATAAAAAAATACCAATGTAAATTTATTTTATTTTATTTTATCTTGTTTTTATTTGGCTACCAAAAAAAGAAAAAATAAGGCGTAATATTTTATTTACTTTGATCCTACGTAATATTTACCAACGCCAGAGTTGGAAATATCTGTAGTTGAATATTCACTGGCGCCAGAGTCAGGAATATTACGCGCAAACAACCATAGTATAAACCAACAAAATGTTAGCAATTAATGATAAATATTAGCAATGCAGCCTGCCTTAGGCAGGACGTTTAAGGGGTGATAATATCTTCCCTTTTACGTAACCAGTCTCGGACCATAGAATCTCTGTTGACCAGTTAGGGTTCCTAGTAACCGTAATACTAGGTGGCGACTCCTTAAACAAAGAATATCCCATTTAAAGAATAGGATGTCAGAAATTCATTCTTTTCAAAAACTTAATTTTTAAGGCCGCCGCGATGTCGGGTGCGACAGGTACCTTCTTATGCTAAATGTTTAAAAGATTTATGTACTGTGAAGAAAACTGAATGTGAAAAAGAAAGTCTTTTTTTTTGTTCAAATGTAAGAATTTTATATATCAAAATTTATGCAAGCTGGATGACCAACAGATACAAGAGTATAAAATAAGCTTGAGGGAACAGGCTCCCGACAAGCACAAGAGAACAAAACAATGAAGCCAATCCTACAGTTAATTTAGGAATCAAAATTTTGGAGGTGCCTAAGATAACCAAGAATTGCAAAAACTATAGATAATTACATAAACAGGACTGACAGTATTTATACAAAATGGAATAGAAGGGCCTACTAGCAAAAAACCTCACGCATTCCTTTATGCATTGGACATGCAGACACGTAGACCAGAAGCAAGAGCAGGAGCCAACCAGAAGAAATAGTTCATTCGAGTGCCATCAACCAACATTTAAGAGAGAGTGATCCCTTTCATGAAAGTGAAAGATAATGTAGAATAAGACTTGGAATCTTCTGAAGATTGTATTAGCATTCCTAGAAGTACCATAAAAAATTATGCGGTTTCATTCCTCCCAGATTGAGGAAACCACAATGCCTATCAAAACCCTTCTCATACAAGCTGTAATATTTCTCTTCTTGGGGTGCAGCCAACGAAGAGCACTAGACAAAGAGTTCATATTCCTGGTTATCCTTAACCAAGATTTGATCAAAGACCACAACTGACGTGGCCATCCACATGAAAAGAAGAGATGCATGTGGAATTCTTCTTCCTGATGACAAAACATACATGTTGGATCAATAGGGATGAATCGTAATCTATCCCGAGTGTGGAGTTTACCCAATGCAGCCAACTATATAATAAAATTATATTTCGGTAAGGATCATTACTCCCAAACCACCCTATACCAGGATATTGTTGAACCCACAGGTCTTAAGAATTGATAGGCATGAGCTACAAAAGGGCCTGTAGTAGTAGACTAGCTGGTCAGCAGTTGGATACTTTCCCCTATGCTTCCACAGTGATGCAAGAGAAGGTCCCGAACAGAGAGAATGGATTTCCATAGTGGTGATGAATGTTGATTAGGCTGCACAAACCAAATATCATCAACATTGCTCAAATAAAAATAATACACCTAACGAATCCATGCTGAATCCGTTTTAAGATGTATGTTCCAAAGTTGTTTAGCAAGGAAGCTTCTGTTATGAGCTCTAAGATAAAAAAAGGCCCAGACCTCCTTCCATTTTAGGAAGGCAGAGAAATTTCCATGCAACTAATACTGAGCCCTTCCTCCTGATGTCCCATGTCCATAAGAAATTCCTGCAGATGATGATGATTTTGGTAAGGACAATCTCTAGCATGGGAAAAATGTTCAACCAAAAGTGAACTTTCCCAAAGAGCACAGATCGAAGAAGCTCAAGCCGACCTGTATACGATAGATGCTTTCCAATCCAGCCTTGAACTGTCAACTCTAGGGCATACAGTAGAGGGGTAAATTGATTGGCTAACAATCGGTGGGGACACAAAGGGACCCCTAAGTAAGTGAAGGGAAAGAGTATTGCCCGAAAACCTTATTAAAAAAGGATGGTTTGCCTATAAGTATCTCGGACTCCTCTAAAGAAGATAGAAGATTTCTGTGGATTAATGACCAGTCCTGAAGTTTGACCAAATAAATAAAGTTGTTGAAGAAGACATCTGATTGAGGGAGCATCACCCCTTGAGAGAAGGAGGATGTCTTCTGCAAAAGCAAGATGCGTAAGACTATGGGACTGGCATTTAGGATGAAATAGAAAAGAAGTTTGTTGAGAGGCTAGCTTAAGCAACCTGGAGAAGTATTCCATACAACAAATGAAGAGATAAGGAAACAAAGGATCACCCTGACGAACTCCACTTTGACCCTAGAAGAACCCATGAAGATCACCATTCACAATAATAGAATATGTGGTTGTGGATACACACTGCATGAGAAGGGAAACAAAATGGTTTGGAAACCCAAGTTGTCTAAGAAGATTTTTCAGAAAAACCAATTGGACAGAGTCAAAAGCTTTCCTGAAATCCACCTTTATTAGGCACGTGGAGAGGAACACTTCCTTCTATAATGTCTGAGTAACTCTTGAATAAGATTGATGTTATCACTCATGTATCTTCCACCCAAGAAAGCATTTTGTAGGGGACTAATGATATTTGAAAGTGCATGAGCAAACCGGCCAACCAGAATCTTTGCAATGACTTTATAAATGACATTGCAACATGAAATAGGCCTGAAGTCTGATGGAGATGTAGTATTAGCTAATTTAGGTACCAACACAATGATGGAGTGATTAACTTGGTGAAGGAGGCGACCTGTTATGAAGAAATCTTGAACAACAGCACAGAAATCTGCTCCAACTATATGCCAGGCATACTTGAAGAAAAGGGAAGAATAACCATCAGGTCCAAGAGCTTTGTCATCATCTCCTATGTTGAACATAACCTTTCGAATATCCTCATGAGTGACAGGAGATAATAGGAGATCATGGGAACTAATTGAAAGGCATGGACCACTCTGGACAACCGCACTATCAAGAGGGATGGTTGGGTTGGACATGCCAAGTTGCTGTTGAAAATAGTTGACAAAGACCAATCCAACTTCCTCCAAAGAGGAGCTTTGCCAACCATGTGGAGTCATAATGGTTGGAATGAAATCCCTTCTATGGTTGTGATTCATCAGAGCATGGAAAAACTTGGTGCCTCTATCACTATCTTTAAGAAAGCTGTATTTAATCTTTTGGCTGAAAAATTGTTTCTTTACAAACTTTAATTGTGAGAGCTTAGAACAAAAAAGCTTTTCCTAAGCCAATAAAAGGTGATTATCTCTGTCATGATGCAAGGATATTTGATGATCCGCTAACTCAGTTTCAAGATGCAAAACGTGTTCTGAAATGTAGTTGATTGAGATCCTTAAGATGTCTCTTTAGAAGCTTCAACCTGTGACACAAAATATACATGGGAGTGCCATAAAGATCAAAAGACCAATGGCAGGAGACCATATCAAGGAATTGGTCATAGGTAGCCCACATATTGAAAAACTTAAAATTTCATCTGCTTTGTGTAAGTTGATCTAGGCTAACTTTGGCAGGAGAATGATATGTAAAATCTCTGGGGTGATCAAAGTGAACATGAGTCAAACATTGAAGAGAAGACCAATACGGATTTTTCAAAACCCTATCAAGTTTGCTCCACACAGTGCCATTGGTCCAACTATAGTGACAACTAGTATAGTTCACATCTAGGAGGCCAAGATTAAGGCAGCATTGATGAAAGTTGGAAGTTTCATAGGAAGAAACCAGTTCACCATTGTGCTTGTCTGCAAAAGAAAGAACAGAGTTGAAACCACCAAGAATCATCCAAGGACATGAGGAGTTCCAACCTCACAAATCTGCCCATAAAGATCGTCTAGCAGAAATAGAGTGGAATCTATACACAAAGGTAATCTGAAAGTTGTACTGAGAAATCAAACTATGAACAGAAAGGTGCAGAGCTTGAGCAGTGGAAGAAATCAAACAAACATAAATAGTGGAAGGATTCCAAAAAACAATAATACGAGTATTGGATGCAGCATCTGCATTGGAAATAAATTTCCAATTCAAGTAATCCACAAATATTCATATGGAATTTCTTCATGAGGCCAACCACCTCGCCTCATGTTGCTTCAGGGGATTATTGAGTCCCCTGACATTCCAACTATATATTATCATAGAGATGCAGGAGAAGGGTTGTCCCTTCTACTACCAGCATTGGTCCTTTTGCTATTATGCTTCCCAGTGGTCCTAACCAGATTCCCCAACAATGGTGGGTCTGAAGGCCGAGAGGCCAATATACCTTCTTCCAGATTGGGGGTCCTCAAGCTAGAAGAAGCAACTGTCAAGTCGGCAACAACACATTCATGGGTAACAACATCTGCACATATAGTAGGAACAACTTCTGTGCATTCAGGAGCAACAACACCTCCTATACTAATTGGATGGTCAGCTGTATTTGCACATATTGGGATAGCAAGATTAAGACAGAGCGCTTTACCAGAATCATCTTCCCTAGGAGTCATTATCTTCTCCTTGGGGGGGCTAGAAGCATGTTTATTGGATTTGCGCCTAGGCACCACCGTGATCCATCCATCATCAGAAGCAACACTGGGACCAACTAGCTGGGAAGCCACACCAAGAGAGGGCAATGTAGCTACTGAAGGAACCTTAACTGACTAATTATGTTATTGCTCTTCCAAGGAAGTGGTATGTTCATGGTGTGCTTGATATAGGGACCCAATCTACTAAAGACTCCCTCTTTGTTGGTGTGATTAACCTGAGAGAAACCTCCCTTGGTGGTACTGGATGTAGCTTTGGAGCATAAGAGCCTAGTATGGCCAAGAGCATTGCAAAAATTACAGAATTTTGGTAGAGACTCATCACTACCTTTTGTTGAAGCACCGGGTTAGAGGGTAAGGACACCATTATAGAGTGTGGAGTGTCTTCACGAAGATCCAGCTCAACAAGAACTCTTGCATAAGACAGGCGAGAGAGAGTGGAGGTCATGTGATCACACTGGATGGGTTTGCCTAGAACACTGACAACCTTGGACAGACAGATAGAAGACCAGCAACAAAGGGGAAGGTTTGGAAATCTTACCCAGACAGGAGCCCTCGTCATCTCCTCACTAGAAAAGTAAAAAAAACTTGTCATCTGCTTGAGAATGAGAGGTTTACCTTAGACAAGGTAAAGCCCACCACGAAGAACATCAAGTTTCTCATCTGGAAAAGAAAGCCTTTTTAGCAGAACAAGTGTCATTCTTCATAACAATAATGCTTTGAAATGTAAAGAACCTGGTTGTCCTATAATTTCTTGCTTTATTGGAGAACATAAAATTGAAAGAGCTTTACTTGATCTTGGAGCTAGTGTGAATTTGCTTCCATATTCAATCTTTTAGAGTATCAATCTAGGTGAGTTAAAACCAACTTCTGTAACTCTTTTATTTGATGATAAATCTGTAAAAGTGCCTAGAGGAATAGTTAAAGATGTGTTAGTACAAGTTGATAAATTCATTTATCCTGTGGATTTTATTGTCTTGGATACACAACCTGTTGAAGCATGTAATTTAATTTTTGTTATTTTAGGATGTTCATTTCTTGCAACTTCTAATGCATTGATTAATTGTAGGAATGGACTGATAAAGTTATCATTTGGAAACATGTACTTGGTCACATTGTTTCATCGAAAGCAATTGAGGTTGACAAATTTAAAATCGAGTTAATTGCTAACTTGCCTACACCAAAATCTATTAAAGATGTTAGATCATTTTTAGGACATGCTGGTTTTTACAGAAGGTTCATCAAAGATTTTAGTGTAATATCTAAACCATTATGTAACCTTCTAACAAAGAAAAATGTTTTTGAATGGACTGAGCAATGTGAAAAAGCCTTTGTTAAACTTAAAAGCTTGCTTACTTTTGCTCCTGTCATTCAACCTCCTGATTGGTCATTACCTTTTGAAATAATGTGTGATGCTAGTGATTATGTCGTAGGAGCTATCTTGGGACAGTATAGATAAGAAACCTTATGTGATTTACTTCACAAGTAAAACATTAAATAGTGCTCAAATAGATTATACTATCACTAAAAAAGAATTACTTGCAGCAGTATTTACTTATGACAAGTTTAGATCTTATCTTGTTAGCTCACCTATTATCGTTTTTAGTGATCATGCAGCTTTGAAATATCTTGTTTCAAAAAAGGATTCTAAGGCTAGATTGGTATGATGGATTTTGTTATTCCATGAATTTGATATCACAATCAAAGACAAGAAAGGCACCAAAAATATTGTCGCAGATCATTTGTCAAGATTGATAATAGATTCCAGATTTGACATCACATCAATTGATGACTACTTTCCTAATAAATCTTTATTTTTTGTCTCTACAATGCCTTGGTTTGCTAATATTGTTAATTTTCTTATTTCAAGACATTTGCTAGCTCATTGGAGTACCTAAGACAAAAGAAAGTTCTTGAACAAAGTGAAGAACTTTTATTAGGATGACCCTTATTTATTCAAATATTATCCTGATCAAATATTTCAAAGATGTATTCCTGACAATGAGGTAAGTAGTGTCATTAAATTTTGTCATTTTAAGGCATGTGGGGGTCATTTCTCATCAAGAAAGACAACTGAAAAAATCTTACAAAATAGATTTTACTGGCCCACCATGTTCAAGGACTCACATGCATTCTGCAAGACTTGTGAAAATTGTCAAAAGTTGGGATCTATTTCAAAACGTCATATGATGCCTTTAAATCCTATTCTTGTCATTGAGATCTTTGACTGTTGGGGTATAGATTTCATGGGTCCATTTCCTCCATCATTTGGTTTCTTTTTTTAATCAAATGTAAGAATTGTATAGATCAAAACATAGCAAGACAAGCTTGTTGAACAAGCTGGGAACCAGCAGTACATTTAGACATATATTTCCTAGCAAAGGGAACTGACTCCCTTGAACAAACCATAGCAAGACAAGCTCGCGGAACAGAAAGTAAAGGGAACAGACTCCCTTGAACAAATCAAAGAGAACAGGCTCCCTTGTACAAGCAGCAAAGCCATATGGCAATAAAACATTCATTAAAACTAACCTAGTAGACAAAGAGCATCTACTTAGGAACCCAATAACTCGCCTTCCAACCCAGCAAATGGGCAGCAAGACTCCAACATGATCCAACCAGTAGCTTAAACCGGCCATCCTTAAAAGCAATCCATTTGTTTAGCACAGCAACATGCAAGGGGACCATACCTTTGGGGAGAGAACCTCACCCAAATGGATCCCGAAACCATCCACATATCACCAGCAGCCCAAGCGTGTGGGGAGAGAGCCTCACCCAACCTGTTGGGTTTAAGAGCAGCTATCAAGAAAGGCCAGCCGAATGAGAACCCAAACTAGCAGATAAAGTTAGAGATCCAAAAGAAAACCCAATATCCAAATTCCAATCCAACAAACGAGCCTAAGACCAAGGGAAGCAACAAAATGGGGCTGTAGTGGCAGGTATACACTCCAACTAGTATACAAAGATACCAGTGAACTCGACCCTTAACCATAACCACGTATGAACCAGCAACAAAGTGCCCAGCAAGAGGAGGACAGCAACGCCATACCTATCCTGACAAGCTACAGTAGACCTGCGACAATGTCTTGTATAGAAATGGTTTCCAGTAATCTAGTGCAACGATTGTGCATCCAGTGATCGGGGGAGATCAAAGCATTGGGGAGAGAGCCTAACCCTAATTGATCCCCACTATAGGCAGACAGCAGGAGGACCTACACATCTGCTCCAATTTCCATCAACAAGATGAGATCAAGCAATTGGGGAGAGAGCCTTACCCTGACTGATCCCCACTGGTAGACCAAGCAGCAGCCTGGAGTCCTAAAAACGGGCAGCATTAGAGAGACAATTTCTTTCCAACCCATCAGATTGGCAACAATTATAGGCTACAATTAGCGATTGCAACCCAATCCAGGCAACGAGAAAACATCTGCACATCATCCCCAACTAACCATCCCCAAACTATTGATATCCATAGCAATGATTGAGAGAGGCTAGCCGAATCAGACTTATAGTAGAACCAAAGAGAAACAAGAGGCATACCTCACCCAGACAAATCCCAAACAATGCCCCACAACAGGCAAAGAAAACCTTTGCAACAAACCAATAGCACCCAACAACCCAACCAGCAAACTCAGGTCTGCTAACCAGCACTCAGCACCCTAGCAAACCATATCATATCAAGAATAGAGTCCAACAACAAGCTACAAGGAGTAGCACCCAATTCCAGCCAGCTTCTAAAAGCACAGCATACCAAGCTGCATATAGCAACAACAAGCATACTAACCTGTATAACAAGGAAAACAACAACCAACATACCCAATGACAGGGGAATATACAGGGGAAGAGAGACTCATGGTATTAGGCCAGGAGTAACAAGTCGAAGAAGGATCACAACTTTAGCAAACCAGAATTCCAGCCAGCTTCAAGAAGTAAAGCATATCAAGCAAGGACAAAGTCTACCAACTGCCCATGCAATCAAAGAGAACATCAGGCTACATATACCATCAATCTAGTTGTATGCATCTATATAAAACCAGAAAGTGGAAGAGACTACAGCCAAGCTGATCAAGCAGATGGGGAGAGAACCTCTCCCAAACATAACTACACAGCAGGCATAAGGATCCGTCATGTATCGGGACTCCACACATATCCAAAGTCTCACCCACTGTTGTACACGAGTAGAGCAGCCATAGCTTCAGCAATTCAAACCAACCATATGGGCATCAACCAGAGACTATAATGGCAGGCAAAACAGACTATACCAAAATCAATCAGCAGGAACAAAGGATTAAGAAACCAAACAGCAGCTTACCAACATCCCAACATAATGCTCACAGGTCCACTAAGTATATCCCATGTCTCAGGAGACAAGCATCAGAGCAGTGACAAACAGCAGCATGCAAATAGATAACAAACCAAAAAATGGACACAAGGATCCAGTACAAGAAAACTCCATGCAATAAAACATAGATGTAGCAACTGCAAAAGATCATCCACTCTAGCAACCCAAACAACAGAAGGGGAACCAGAGACAAAACAAAGGGAATAGTAATAGCAACCAAAAGATCAATAACCAGCCAAGCATCACGATAGCGTCAGCATACAAACTACATGAGGGGAAGAGCCTCATGGTGGTCAGAGGGCATAGAACCCTTTGATATAGCATTAGAGAGGGATAAAACTAAAGAAACAAGGTAGGAGATGCCCAACCCCGTCACCTTGCATCATTAGAAAAAGCCCAAAGAAATAAACCAAGAATCAAAGCTACAGTGCTAGTCTAGTGCCCTAAGGTAA
The DNA here is from genome assembly GCA_018804465.1 of Populus tomentosa. Classification (NCBI taxonomy): domain Eukaryota; kingdom Viridiplantae; phylum Streptophyta; class Magnoliopsida; order Malpighiales; family Salicaceae; genus Populus; species Populus tomentosa. The sequence goes on from JAAWWB010001803.1 coordinate 29,858, forward strand.
AGGGGAGAGAAGTACCTAGACCTTGAACACCAGCAATAAAGTTGAAAACCCAGCTAATTATATCTATAGTGACAGAGGAGATCACGGAGGCGACACTAGAAAAGAACTCTTCACCGTCAAGGGAGTCAACACTGGTCTCATTAGGACCCCCGGCTACCAGATATGATGGGGACAATGGATATGAAGAATCTAAACCCTCTGAAGCTGGGGTAGGAAGAGGTGAGACCAAGACTGTACCTAAGAAATTTAGGCTAAAGCGAGACCCCTCATGAACAAACTCTTCATGGCTTCATGTCAATTGAATCGAAGACAGGAGAGAATCATAGTGCTTTCTGTAGGTGGCCACGTAAGTGGTCAATGAAGTAAAAGGCTGCAATTGGGAACTCTGGAGCTGCAGCGCACCATCGGGAGGAGAAAATTTCAAAATGAAGGAGAGCATCTCTCTCTAGTTTCTCCCTATAGCTGTAATTGACTGAGAGCTCTCCATCATTTGGTTTCTTGTACATATTAGTCGTAGTAGATTATGTTTCAAAATGGATAGAGGCAATTCCAAGTTGAAACAATGATCATAAAACAGTGATAAAGTTTTTGAAAGAAAATATTTTAAGTCGATTTGGAATCCCTCGAGCCATGATAAGTGATGATGGAACACATTTCTACAACAAGTCATTTGAGTCCTTAATGAAGAAATATGAAATCACACACATAGTTGCCACCCCTTATTATCCTTAGACAAGTGGACAAGTAGAACTTGCTAATAGGGAGATCAAACAGATCTTAGAGAAAACAGTGAACCCTAATAGGAAAGACTGGTCTTTAAGACTTAATGATGCACTTTAGGCTTATCGAACTGCTTATAAAACATCATTATGTATGTCACCTTATAGACTAGTCTATGGAAAACCTTGTCACTTGCCTGTGAAACTTGAATGTAAAGCTTATTGGGCTATTAAAGCTTTCAATTCAAACCTTGATGATGCTAGTTAGCTATGAAAATTACAAATAAATGAGCTTGAGAAAATAAGAAATGATGCATATTAAAATTCAAGAATTCATAAAGCAAGAATCGAAGAGCTTCATAACAAGAAAATATTGAGAAAAACATTCAATGTTGGTCAAAAAATCTTGCTTTATAATTCTCAACTCCATTTATTTCCTAGAAAACTAAGTTCAAGATCGAGCAGTCCTTTTATTGTGAAACATGTGTATCCATATGAGGCCTATGATATTGAGAATCCAAGGAATGGTGATGTTTTAAAGGTAAATGAACATCGTTTGAAAGTTTACTTTGACAATTTTTCAGTTGAAAATGACTTTATTGAATTGGGTGATCCTGTATATAAAGATTGATTCTTTTACTCACATTGTTTTTCTGTTTCTTTTTTGTGACTTTTGTTTTGCTAGTCTCTCACCCCTGTCAAATGGCGGATAACGGTACTCCGTGACTATTAAGTCGGTTCTTTCAGTTTCTTATGATAACTAATATATGTGTATATATTTGTGAAATTCTTTGTTGTTTCTCCTTTTTTTGCATCTCTTCTCCAATTCTTATTTGAAAATGGACACCACTCTTGAAAAATTAAAAAAGTATTTTCCTACTTTGCCTCCAAATGCGATTGCAAAAATTTATCGTGCTAGGTTTGAGTGATTGAGGTTGTTAATGAATCATGTAATTCTTGAAGATATTTGCTGGCTGATTGAAGCAAAGGTCTGATTATCAAGTGAGTCCAATTCTTTCATTTCATACATGCCTGAAACAAGTAAAAGCACTTTTGCGAAGAAACATCGAGCAAAATGACTAAAAGTCTGTCACAGATGTGCTAGATGGACTTGTAATGCAACATGTCCTTTAGGAATGGTATCTATAAACCATTAAGATAAAATACAATTCATTAAGAATGACCTGAGTAAGGGGTCTTTAGATAATCTTCTATTGACTCTTAAGACGTACCCTAGTGGAGATGTGCATTGTCCAATTCATGATTTATGGCCACAATTCCATAAAGAACATGCTCGACATAGTCTTGGGAATCTGACTAAAAAAAACCATGTTTGCCAGTTTTTAAGAAAACTGGATGGGAAGCTTATCCCCGAACCATAAAGGGCATTTAAGCTGTTCTTGGACGTAAATCCAAGGGAAGATGTGAGCCACAATCACAACTACCTGTACATACACATGCTTTTTCAAAATAAATAAATTAATAAAGAGAGAGAGAGTGTGAGACTCCAGCTGGCCTACATATAGGTGATATGATTGCATTTTCAATTTCTCATTTATAAAATCTTATCTCCCTTCCCTTCATTTCTACTCAACCCATACATTCAATAGATATAGAAGTGTGTAGAAATGATAGGTTCCTCAAGTCATCACATAAGAAATATTTATGTTTTTGGTATATCCAGTTCTAGGAAGAAAATAGAGTTTTTAGAATCAGAAAATCATCTTGGTCAAGTACTAGCTGAGAGAAATATTCATTTAGTGTATGGGAGAGGCAGCCTTGGGTTAATGGAGAGTGTGTCAACAACTGCTTTTTTAGGAGGTAATCAAGTTTTGAGGGTCGTCCCCAAAGCTTTAGCAAAAGGGGACATCATTGGAAAAACAATTGGAGACGAACTACAAGTCTCAACAATGTCTTCATTGCCTTACCAGGTAGTCTAGGCACATTGGAAGAGATCTTTCATATTTCTTCTTAGGCCCAACTGCACATTCACCATAAACCCATAAGTTTGTTAAATGTTAATGGTTTTTATGATAATTTGTTATCTTTTCCTGATCATGTCATGGAACAGAAATTTCTAACATCTTCGGCATGACAAATCATAATCTCTGCTGCTACTACTGAACAATTGATTGACCAACTATAGTCTTTCATCCCTGTAATTGATCCCTCCATGAGTCACATAAATTAGTCAACTAAGGAAAGCCGTAAAAAGCTTTAGATTGGATTTGAGCCTTTGTTTGTGAAACCTTGTGTTTTTTGGTTTTATTAAAACAAATTACTTTGTTTTGTTATTTCTTATATTTGTTTAAGTGTGTTTCAGGTTTTTCAGTATTCGTTGTTTCAGGTGATGTCTTCTAAACTCTATCCTTCTAGGTTATGACATTGAGGATATTGTCTCATTTTGGTTGAGGGAAAAGGATAGTAGTTGATATTAAAAAAAAAACAAATTTAACTAACTGTGGTTTCTATTTCATAAACCATTTGCAAAACTATTGTTACTAGGATTGCAGAGTAAATGAGTTCTTTTGTTAAAGTTACTCTTGAGACGCATTGTAGTAAATATTCGTAACAAGGTATATCAGAATACTTCTTGAAATATTCAGGTTTACAAACTCTCGCATTATTGTCAATTGATTCTACTCATATACTTATTTAACAAGTATTCTTAAACCTTCATTTTCACACACGCACACTTTAACATATGATTATGGGTTGCACATTGGATTATTACATTATTTATATTCTTTTGTTAAAGGTAACAACTAAGGGAAAGTGATAGTATATAATTTACAAAAAAAAAAATTGATGATAATAAAAACGTAGATAAGTTTGGTTTTATAGCCTCTCTAACCTAAGCAATTAAGCCTGAATGACTGTTTTAACACCTAATACCCTAAAGTCAACTAACTTGGGAGCTAGTGGCCTAGTGCTTGTTACATGGGTTAAGGAGAAAAGCTTAAGGGAATCAAACATTACACTATCTACGTATTAGTATCTGCAACCCAAGTTATTAAGCTCGTAGGGGTGTCTCAACAGCCAATGCCCTAAGACTAACTAGTATGGGAGTCATCAACCTAAAGCTCGTTACATTGGTTAAATCTACATTGTTTTTTAAGTTATATGTATACATATTAAAAAAAAAAAGATAATAATCCTAGCCCAAGAAAGTTTAACATTAGAAAAACATTATAACATAATATTGTTTTCTTCCAATAAAAGCCCCATCATCTATGTTTTCATACATTGAGCACCTAAAAAGAAGGTTTATTAATATCTTGTTTCAACAGTATGAAGCAGATATATAAATTTAATGAGAGTTTGTTTATTTGGATAGATTAATGAAAGTTGAATGATGAATGCCTTGCTTTGTGGAACTTGTAAATTGTTTTTCTATTTTAATGCTTTGATTACTAGGGAATAGTTATAAGTTGGTTGAGGGGTGTGATTAGTACTTAAAAATGCAATTTTATCAAGGTTTTATATTATCATTTTGCACTTGAAGTATCAATAACTCTTTAGCTAGAGCATGTTTTATAATAACATGTCTAATAATATAAGATACCTTTAATTTATGGTAAATGTTCATATTAAATGCAGGCCTATCACATAAATCAAGGGATTGATTGATGAGTTTAACTACTGAAATTGAGAAGACAAAGAGACGGCTAAGCTTAGAAAAGAGATGTTGGTTTAGTCCAAATTAGAACACCATTCAGTTATTGGATCATAACTGGAGCTATAGAACTTGGATTTCGGTGTGCTCTATATGGATGGAAAGATAAGACATAGGCCTAAAACTTTCATGGGAGTCTAAGATTTAAAAAGGCCATTTTCAAGTTCAAATTGTAGCAACAACAGAGAAGTCTGAATTTGTCCTACAGCCCAGACACTATTAAGTGTTCAGCCCATATCTCGAGTTGTAGAAGTCCAAATACACTGATTTTTTTTTTTGGAAAGCTGAGACAATGTCCTAAAACTTTTACGACAAAAATCTATTAAAATTCTGACGTTAGCAATGACATTTTGTTCAGACAAGAAGATAAGGATTGTCACCAAGTCAAGATGTGGCCACCCACTCAACAATTAGTCATCAAATCAATATTTCCACATTTTAGCCCATAAAAGGAAGCATTTGCCATGCATTTAAACATCTTGGTTGTTCAGATCAAGATCTTGTTGTTGCTCTTTTTCTTTTTATTTTATAACGTTCAAGTTTTTTTCCATGTTATATTTTCCTTAACCTCTTTTTTATGCTTTTCATTTGCTTTATTATACTTATATAATCATGTTCTCCTCTTGTTTATTTATGTTTCTCTTCTTCATTATGTTTAGCTAGGTTTATTATGTCAAGGTGAAAAGGTTTCACTAATGGTGTTAGGATAAGTATAATATAAACTCAATATGTACTTCAATGATTATATCCTAAACAACTTGCTATTAACATGTCTTATCATTTTTATCTTATTAATTCTTATTACCTTGCATGTTAAATGGTTAATCTAAATTTGTGTTATATAACACTCGGTACAACAAATGCTTGGCACTTTCATAGCCAACCATATGGTATAACCTACGTCTATGCTATGAAAGGAATTTGATTTGTTGTCAACATAAGTTAGCATCATAAGTTCTTGACAATATTTAAAAATTTAGTGTTACTTAAATATAATAATTAATATGATCATGTTAATAATTTATAATGAGCTATTAATGACAAACCATCCGATTGGAACCTCCTTTGTGTGTGGTTTCCAGTTGAGTAATAAAAAGAGTTTATATTATACTTATTTGAAATGCCATTAGTGGATACTGTAACATTGACAATTATTTTTATCATTGTTCAATCTTCACATTAATCTTACATCTCAAAATCCTCTTTAACTCATCATCACCACCACCACCACCATCATCATCATCATTGTTGTTGTTGTTGTTGTTGTTACTATTATTATTTATAATTTATATAGTTAACCTCCCTGTGGTTCGACCCTGGTCTTGCTGAGTTATTTATTACTTCGACACTCCTGCACTTGGGATAAGACATCAATTTTTTGGTTGTGTTATCAGCCGTCCGGAATCATGTATGGTTAAAAAAGCAACATATTTCCAAGTTGTAGCAGTAAGATTAGTCAATGCTTTATAGCTAGGGAATTTCCTAGCAATATAACCAACAACATAAAATTTCCATCTTTCACAATGACAACCCAAATCTTCCTCTAATATGGGACAATTGCTCGCATTATTGAACATAGGAAAATGCACAAGTGGAGAACACTTATTAGTTTTACGATTCAAAGAAAACAAATCCTTTCATTTGCCAATAATTGGCTGACGAATACTTGAATTTGGGATACCACCAGTTCAGCTGGGTTTGTTCCACGAACTCTACAATCAGAGGAGGGATCATCCTTAGCAGGGTTGAGAACTCCTATATAGCTAGTATTTAGCCCATCACCTTCAGATCTCGACTCAGTTGGAGGTGGGTTGACATCAAACGTCTCAATGACACTAACAAGTCTGGTAATCGGTGGCCTCTAAGCTGAGGTTGAAGCAGGAGAATGAAAGAATCTTGAGCCAAATTCAAACCCATCATTTGAACCAGAGTGATCAACTTGGTCATATTAAAAAACTTCATCCTTAAAGCAATCCTTAACCAGCACATGAGCTGGAGTGAGAGAGCCACAAATAGCTCTTTTAAGACCAAACCCTTCGACAAAATTGCTAGGGTGAGACCCCTCGCGTCGAGGTAAGCAGGAGTGAGGGTGGCTTCTAAAGGAGGAGGCACTTTTATGGCAAGGATTGACACATCGTGCAAATCTGTTTGGGGTTTATCCTGGTTCTGCAAACGAGTACCCCTAGAGATGATTGATGAAGATTTCTTGATAATGTAGTTGATGAGTTGTTGCTTCTAATGAGAGATGTTCATTTTAATAATAGGGCTAAAAGAAACACTATGAACCTCTTATATGCATTTAATCTTAGTATTATTCCTAACTACGATGAGAATTTCCCTAATTGTGATGAAGTTGCAATCCACAAGAAATACCTTCCACTAGAGGAGCAAATTAGCTTTTGGTTTCTCTTGCTTGTATCTGGTTATGTTGATGCTGTTGTTTTCACCTCGTGGGATAGGGTTGTAGTGCCTGTATGTTCATCGCCCTGTATACCTTTTTTCAATGAGATAAAATACTTTGTATTGCTTTGTCTTGAATTTAAATTTGATATTGTTAGTAAAATGTAAAATAACATGGAGATAAACACACTTGAAAATTAATCATAATAATCATGGAGATATAGAGACTTAAAATCAATCATAGACACAAACTTGAAGAAAATGATTTTGAGATAATGAAGAAAACTTGGAGTTAGGTAGACCTAATCATGAAGATAGATAACTTGGAGGCATAATGGAACATAAAAGATTCATCTAAGTAAAATTTCTTAGAACAAGTACAAAATAGAGCAGAACTAGAACATATATAATGCAAAGACAAAAACTGGTTGGAGAAATTTCTACATCACAACAAAAGTAGTTCTAGCAGTAAATAAGAGAATCTAAAATGACCTAATGTTTGGTGTGTTCAACAAAAGTACATCTTAAGGTGGTTAGAGTGGCCTGTATAGGGGATATTTTTTCCTTTCCTATCTTATAGGTGAAAAATGTTAGCTTTAATCATATGTTCCATTTTGAACGGATCATTTTATTTTGGATCCAATTTCCCTGACCCTTCAGCATTCTCTATAGCATCTAGTTTCCCTAGTATCATATCTCCTACTTTGAAAACATATGTTCTTCACTCTAGCATTATGGTATTAAGTAGTTCGGGTATTGAGAAGTTCGGTGTCTAAAATATCATATGTTCCATTTTGAACGGATCATCTTATTTTGGATCCAATTTCCCTGACCCTTCAGCATTCTCTATTGCCTCTAGTTTCCCTAGTATCATATCTCCTACTTTGAAAACATACGTTCTTCACTCTAGCATTATGGTATTGAGTAGTTCAGGTATTGAGTAGTTTGGTGTCTAAAATCCTCCTCGGCTCCTCCTTTATCATCATATTGAGTCTTCTAACTTTTTTACCAAGTCCAAAGTTGCCCTGGATTCTTTATCATTTATATTTGTGTTAACAAATAAACATAACACTATGTTACGATGTCATGGTCGTACAAATTAATTACCCTAGCTTCAAACACAACACACAAGATAGTATAGAGCAAGCAAGGGGTCGATCCCATGAGAAAGGTTCAAGTCAGATTTTATGCTAGATGATATGCAATTTAGGTGTTTGGATGTTATCTAGGCGAAAACAAAAGAAAATAGAAAACTATCAAACAAAATTTAATAAAATCAAAAAATTATCAAGAGAACAAACCTTGGTCGCAAGCACACATCCACTTATAGAAATCATAACTGATTATGGAAACAAAACATCAATTTATATTTTGAATATTTATCTCTTCTTAACATTGGTTAGTTAACGGATCCGCCATATAACTAACCTTAACTATCAAACAACCACAGTGTCCGCATTAGTAATTTAATTCAATGGCAGCCTTAAGAACTAGATAAGTTGATTAATCAAGAAAACATAATTGTCTGCAATCTATGCTTGATTTGAATGAATGTTCTCCCTAAGATTAATAACGTAGATCCGCCACAATTATTAAACTCAGTTGTTTCACAAGTTCATATGCCACAACTCTGGTTTTGATATCAAATTTAGCAATAGATTGTCTACAATAAAAACTTAGAGTCCACTCTAGCAATTAAAATAAACAATCATAGGAAAAATAAGCATAAAAGAACAAACATATTCATCATATAAACTGAAAACAAAAAGGTAAAATAAATCTCACAGTTCTTAAAATTCGAAGGTTTTTGTGTCCTTGCAACCAAGAAAACAAGTTTAGTCTTGCATGTTTATTGAACAACTAATCAAAAACATGGAGGAATGCATGATTTCAAGTTTCTTAGAGTAGAGGGGGTGTTTTTCTCCTCTTGATTGGCTGCCCCCCTTCTCTTCTCTCATTCTTTTTATATCCTAGGAAACCCTAGTCTCTATTTTACAAAATAGTCCTCCCTTAGGTAGATATTTATATTTAAGTACTTCAATAACTATTTTTCTAAAAAAAAAGAAATAGCTTGCATGAAATCTTCAAGCTTTGACTTAGAGGAGCTAAATTGCTGAAATAAAAACTTGGATATCGGTTTAGATGCTTCGGAATGTAATTTGGACTCGTTTCTTTACGAAACTTGTTTGCTGGCAGAATTCAGTTGTCATCTTTGAAAAATCATATCTCCCTCATATGACATCATGTTTGGCTGCACTTTTGAACGTTGATAGGCCTATGAGTCATAAATGCAAAAAAATTGAGTTTGCATCAATTAGACTTCTGTAGCTCTAGATATTCAAGTCAGAATGACTAAAGGTCAACACTAGAAGATTGCGAGATTTGACTTTGAAGGCTGTGATTTCCATGCTATTCCTTTTTTTATTTTCTTACCTTAGATTTTCAAAAAGGTATAGATGTTAGCTTTTTAATGCCACTAGAATCACTTCATTTCAACCTCTAAAGCTCACACTCTGCACAAAACATCGACTGAAGATCAAATCTGTCAATTACCTCCAATTTACTCCTTTTTGCATCTTTCATCCAAAAGTGCCTTCAAAACATAAAACAAAAAATATCAAGGCATTTTATATATAAAACATATATATAAAGTTAAGCATTGGTGATTAACTCTGGCAACTTTGCCCATCTTTTCATCAAGCATCAGTTCTTCTTTCTTTTCACATAATTTCCAACCATAATTCCATGAGATATCACAAGTATATGCTCCATTAATCCTTGGCCAGGGGAAAAGAAAATCATATATAAAGTTAAGGTTTTACATGGATAGAGCAAAGAAAAGATAAACAAGCTCAAAAGGGGCTCACAAAGGATAATATGCTTTAGGTTGGCTTTTTAGCTCAAATGGTTAAAATTTCTAATGCCTTTATCATGTTCATGTAATATGTAATGTGAATGTCATCTCAACAAGATATGAAGCAAGTTCTAGAGATACATATCATTGAAAGAATGCACAATCAAAGAATATAATGTTGAAGGCTCAAAAGCTTGCATTGGTAGAACACTATAAAGTCAACATGGCATATTCTCAAAGTCAATCCCTAAACCAATTAAACCTTAAAACTTGCATGCACACTCCTTCATTCGATTTATATCTTCATCTATCTTAATTAATTCTCATATGTAATACTTACATTCTCATAAATCAATAGGAGTTCAAAAGATCAAACATAGAAATTTGTTTTTGTTTTTTTTTTTTGGGAACAACAAAGAAAATCATAATAAGAAAACCAACATTTTCCCAATACCCTCATACTTAAAATACAAAATTGTCCTTAATGTTGAAATAAAAGAAAAGGAATATAGGAGAATGATAAAAATAAAGTAAAATGCGAAAAATAAAAGAAAAGAAAAAAAAGAAAGCAAATCTTTTTTTTCTTCTTTTTGTCCTGGGTTGCCTCCCAGTAAGTGCTTTTGTTTTAAGTCATTGGCTTGACATGTTGAATGTTCATTCTTCATAGATTGGTTTAGCTAACTCCACAAAAGTGATGAGTTCTACCGTCCAACCTCCATAAAAAGGTTTCAAGCGATGCCCATTGATCTTGAGTACTTTGTTGGTTTCTAAACTTGTAATTTCAATTGCACCATAAGAAAAAATATTAGAAACAATAAAAGGTCCAATTCAACAAGAGCACAACTTTCTAGGAAAAAGTTTCAAACTTGAATGATAAAGAAGGACTTTGTCTCCAACAATAAACTCTTTTCTTGTAATCATTCGGTCATGGAGACTCTTAGTCTTTTCTTTGTAAATTCTTGCATTCTCATAAGCATCATTTTGTATTTCTTTCAGTGTAATTCCAATCTTTTTAGGCACCACCCATTCACTGTCCATGATGGGGTGAATGACTCCTACATCATGAGGAACAGTTTGTAAAGCTTGCAAAGCCAATGCTGATTCATGCATATTTTGGGGAACACATATATGCCTCTCCATCTCTTTTATCTTGGTAAAATCATAGCCATAGCTCAAAGCTATGCTTAATCCATCCTCACTATCAAAATCACAAACTTGCTACACACACTTACCAACTTGGTCATAACAAGTGATAGAATAAACATTGCTATAAGGGTATGTCATTGCATCATAAAAATTAAATTCAATTTTTTTATCTCCTACCTCCATAGACAAAATATCCTTGCCACAATAAATTTTTGTATTGGTAGTTTTCAAGAATGGTCTCCCAAACAATATAAGAGTGTTGTTTGATGAATCATAAGAATCATGTTCCATATCAAGAATATAAAAGTTGCATGGAATGACTAAACTATCAATCTTGACTAGGACATCTTCTATCACACCAAGTGGGTAAACAAAACTACGATCTGCAAGTTGTATTACAATGCTAGTTTTATTCAAAGGCTCAAGACTAAGAGAATCATAAATATGTTTAGGCATAACACTGATGGATGCACTTAAATCACACAAGGCCCTTTTGAAACTAGCATTACCAATAACACATGGGATAGTAAATGCACCTAGATCTTTTTTCTTTAAAGGCATATTCTTTTGAACAATAGCAAATACAACTTCACCCATACTTACCATTTTATGACGTTTCAGTTTGAAAGCTCTCTTGGTAGTACACAACTCCTTCAAGAATTTGGCATACTTGGGAATTTGCTTGATAGCATCAACCAAAGGAATGTTGAGTTCTACTTTCTTGAAAACCTCTAAAATCTCTTTTTCTTTTTCCTCTTTCTTTGACCTAAAGAACTCATAGGAAAGGGTGGAATTATTTTAAAACTGGAATTCATTAAGTGAGGACTTACCTTTAGAGAGTTGGTCGTGGTTTCAATTTGTGAAGGAGGATGTTTCTTCTTTATATTCAATTCGTTTCCTATCTCCTCTTCTTCCTCCATCTCAATTTGTTTCGACCTTTGTTCTTCAAGTTCTTTCCCACTTCGCAGCATGATCGCACTAACATTCTCTTTTGGATTCAATGCTTGGTAAGGCAATTTTCCATTCATTTGTGCTTCCAATTTCCCCACACTTCAACCTACTTGCCCCATTTGCTTCTCCAAGTTGTGAATACTTAACCTTGTTTCCTGTTGAAAAGACATGATATTTTGTTGCAAGTTCACAATGTTAGAAGCCAAAGTTTTCATCATCTCACGAAGATCATCATCACTGGATGACGACCCCATAACATTGGAGTTTGTGAGTGAAGGGGGTTGTCTTGCTTGATAATTCTGTTTGGGGCTGAAATCCATAAGGATGGAACTATCATCCTTGATTGCCTTGTTGAGACTAGTTCCCATAACATAGGTTGGGATGATCTCTCCATCAAGGATTGCACGTGTGGGAAAAAGGATCATACTTACGCTGAAGTTGTCCATTGAATGCTCCATCAACTGCATTAGCTTGTTCAATGTAATCTTCTTGCATTGTTAGGCACATATCCGAAGCATGTCCTTGTAAGGAGCATATGCTACGAACTTTCACCTGTTGTACATTGTCATAAGCTAAAGAGCGCACAAGAGAAGTAAGATCATTAACTTATTCTCAAGGTTAGAAATACTTACATCATTTACTCATTTGTTTCTGAAGTCTCCTCGCGTGCCAAATTATTTCTAGTTAGCTGCCATGTTTGAGATCAATTGGCTTGCAGCCTCGGGTGTCTTATCTACCAATGCCCCTCTATACAAATATTGAATGATCAGATGGTCGGGTATTTGATTATGACGGTATTGAATACACAGTTGCTCAAATCTTTCCCAATATTTGAAAAGTGTCTCTCCATAAGATTGCCGAATCCCACATATTTCTTTCCTTATCTTGGCAACTCGAGATGCTGGGAAATACTTCTCAAGGAAAATCTTCTTCATGGCATTCCGAGTTCCAATGGAAACTAAGAGAATAGAGAAAAGTCATGCCTTTACTGCCCCTTTTAGAGAGAAAGGGAAAGCTTTCAACTTAACCTGTTCTTCGTCAACTCCATTTGGTTTCATGCTAACGCAAACCATATGGAACTCCTTGAGATGAGTATAAGGATTTTCTCCTGCAAAACCATTGAAAGTTGGTAGCAAATGTATAAAACCAGATTTGAACTCAAAGTTTACATTATTGTCGATGTTTATGGACAATGGTTGATTTCCCATGTTAGGAGCAGCAAGCTCCTTGAGTGTTTGTTGTCGTGCAACAGCCATGGTGTTGACGCGAGCTTCCTTTCGTAACCTGTGTAAAGTGTTTTCTATTTCAAAATCCACCTGCACTTGACTCTGGTTAGTAGAACGGGTTACAGACATAAATCGTCAAGAAAACTAAAAAAAAACCAACCACATAAAAGATAAAAAACAATACAAATTGTACGAAAATCCTACACTAGAAAACTAAAATTGCCTAAAAACCCTAGAAAACAGTGGAATTTGACCTCGATAGGGTGGGAATAGTGGTTTACCACTTATCTTGTTTAGAACGTCGTTTCTCGTTAGGAAACAAAAAGCAAATACCTAATTCAACAAAACAATCTGTTTTGAACAGTAGACGTAATGAACAGTACCGTAGCAAACAAAAATTCTGTTTTTTTCTTTTCTTTTCTTTTTAGAAAAAGAAATAACAATCACAGAAAATAAAAATAATAGCACAAGAATCAACTAAAATTACTTCCCCGGCAATGGCACCAAAATTTATTGCGATGTCGCGGTCGCACAAATTAATTACCCTAGCTTTAAACACAACATAGAAGATAGTATAGAGCAAGCAAGGGGTCGATCCCATGAGGAAGGTTCAAGTCATGTTTTTATGCTAGATGATATGCAATTTGGGGGGGGTTTAGATGTTATCTAGGCTAAAGCAAAAAAAAAATAGAAAACTATCAAATGAAATTTAATAAAATAAGAAAATTATTAATAGAACAAACCTTGGTCGCAAGTACACATCCACCTATAGAAATCATAACTGATCATGAAAACGAAATATCACTTTATATTTTGAATATTTATCTCTTCTTAACATTGGTTAGTTAACGGATCCGCCGCATAACTAACCCTAACCATTAAACAACCACAGTGTCCACACTAGTAATTTAATTCAATGGCAGCCTTAAGAACTAGATAAGTTGATTAATCAAGAAAACATAATTGTCTGCAGTCCATGCTTGATTTGATTAAATGTTCTTCCTAAGATTAATAACATAGATCCGCTATAATTATTAAACTCAGTTGCTTCACAAGTTTATATGCCACAACTCTAGTTTTGATATCAAACTTAGCACTAAATTGTCTACAATAAAAACTTAGAGTCCTCTCTAGCAATTAAAATAAACAATCATAGGAAAAATAAGCATAGGAGAACAAATTTATTCATCATATAAACTGAAAAGAAAAGGTAAAATAAATCTCACAGTTCTTAAAATCCAAAGGTTTTCATGTCCTTACAACCAAGAAAACAAGTTTAGCCTTGCATGTTTGTTGAACAACTAATAAAAAAGATGGAGGAATGCATGATTTCAGGTTTCTTAGAGAAGAGGGGGCATTTTTCTCCTCTTGGCTGGCTACCCCCCTTCTCTTCTCTCATTCTTTTTATATCTTAGGAAACCTTAGTCTCTATTTTACAAAATAGTCCTCCTTTAAGTAGATAGTTTACATTTAAGTACTTGAATAACTATTTTCCTAAAATAAGAGAAATAGCTTGCATGAAATCTTCAAGCTTTGACTTAGAGGAGCTAAATTGCTGAAATAAAAACTTGGATATCAGTTTAGATGCTTCAGAATGTAATTTGGACTCGTTTCTTTACGAAACCTATTTGCTTGCAGAATTCAGTTGTCATCTTTGAAAAATCATATCTCCCTCATATGACATCCTTTTTAGCTGAAATTTTGAGAGTTGATAGGGCTTTGAATCAAAAATCCATAACAATTGAGTTTGCATCAATTGGACTTCTGTAGCTTTAGATATTCAAGTAGGAATGACCAAAGGTCAACATTGGCAGATTGCAAGATTTAACTTTGAAGGCTGCGATTTCCATGCTATTCCTTATTTTATTTTCTTGCCTTAGATGTCCAGAAAGGTATAGATGTTAGTTTTTTAATGCCACTGGAATCACTTCATTTCAACCTCTAGAGCTCACGCTCTGCATAAAACATCGACTGAATGTCAAATCTGTCAATTACCTCCAATTTACTTCTTTTTGCATCTTTCATCCAAAAGTGTCTTCAAAACATAAAACAAAGAATATCAAGGCATTTTATATATAAAACATAGACAAAACAATAGTTAAATGTGGGTGAAACTATCGAATAATATGGTTGCATCACACTCTATAACTAGGGCATCCTATTTCTGTAGAGATTACAACTTGAGTATCATATATTAACAAGAAAGGTGTCTCATATGTTGAGGTCTTTTGAGTGGTTTTATAGGCTTGTAAAATCTCATCTAGGAGTTTTGCTCACTTACTCTTGACTCTTGTTATCTTGTTTTTCATCTTATTCAATAAAACCTTGTTAATGAGCTTTCCATGTCCATTTATCTATGTATTTGACATTAAAGAGAACATACACTCGATGTTGAGTCTTTAACATTGTCCCCACATCTCTTTATTATCAAATTAGGTGTCATTATCTACTATCAACACCTGATGGAGCCTAAACCTATAAATAATATTTTTCTACAAAATTAAGATAACTTTACTAATAGTTATCTCTGCCAAGGCCTCTACCTTTATCTATTTTGTAAAATATTCAACGACTACCAAAATAAATTGTCTTTTTTCACAAGCCTTAAAAAATGGTACCAGTATGTCATTCCCTACTGAGAGAAAGTCCATGGCAATGTAATAGTGGTATCTTTGTTGATAACTGACGGGGCATAAGCCTCTAATATTAATCACACTTCCTTACTAAATCAGTAGCATCCTCTTAAATTGTTTAGACAATTAAGACTTCAGCTTCAACATGGATGTTATGGATTCCTTCATGGTTTCCCTCAAAACATATATGCTTTCACATGGAAACAAATATTTAAACAAAGGTGTAGAAATTGACCTTTTATACAACTCAGCTTCAACAAGATAATATTTAACTACATGCCCTATCAACCTGACCATTTCTACCTTATTTGACAATGGCTTCTCTATAAGGAGATATTGTCTTATGGGAGTCCTCTAATCACCATCCCTTTATTATTGCTTGTTTCATCAATATTGTATTTGTTTCCTCTTCTATATTGGGTTTTCCTAATACTTTAATTCATTCATTATGAGGTAGCTCAACTTGATTATAGCTTGTCAATTTTACAAGGATGTTAACTTTATCATTTTTCTATCAGGCATTTTTGTAGATGGAGATTGACTTTCCTTTGTATTTCTTTGAATAGATGTGCCATAACACTTTTTATTGGTATGTGGTCATAGAACATTCTTTAACTTTAAATTTTTATTGACATTATCCCATAACAAGCCGGAAGTCATTATACACATGAAAGGGATACATATTAAGGCTTTATGTTAGCCTCAAACCAATTAGGAGAGCCTCATATTTAGCCATATTGTTGGAGGCTTGAAATTCAAAGCGAAGGTCATACTAAAAAACTTGTCCCCGAGGCTAGTCAACATGACTTATACTTTATTTCCTTTGATCGTTAAAGACCAATCAACATGTAGTATCCATGGATGAGTGGTAAATTAGTGGTTTGACTTTATATACTTGGGTTCTACTAGAGGTGACTCTATGAAAAAGCATTATGTGATGAAGTCAGCCAGAATATATCTTTTGATAACAAGTTTGGCCTAGTAATTGAAATTGAACTCTCATAACTCTATCGTCCACCTCACTGGATATCCTAATAGGTTAGGCATGTGGAGAATCTATCTTAGAGGTTGGTTTGTCAACACGATCACCTAGTGTGCCTAGAAATAGGACTTCAAATTCCTCGTTACACTTACCAGTGCCAAAAACATCTTCTCAATCTTCGAATATCTATTTTTTGCATTATGTAGAACCTTCCTTGTGAATAGATAGATTTTTAAACTTTCTCCTCATCTCATACAAGAATTTCACTCACTACTAGGTCTACACCCTTAAATAGAGGAAGAGATCTTCCTCCTCTCATAGTTCTGAGAGGACCTTTAAAGAAGAGAGAAGCCTTCAAATCTTCAGAGGCATTCTTGCACTCTAGAGTCCACTAAAAATTAGAGATATTCTTCAAAGTTTTTTAAAAAAGGTAAAAAACATTCTTCCATGTATGGGATGAATGTGGTCAATGATGTTAACTTACTAGTGAGCCTTTGGACATCCCTAACAAACTATGACAAAGTCATGTTTAGTATGACTTAGATCTTCTTCGAGTTGAGTTCGATTCCTTTGTTTTTGACCAAGAAACCTAGGAATCCCCCTTTTTTTCCTCGTAAAAACACATTTTATAGGATTCAACTTCATCTTATGTATATGCAAGATAGAAAACACTTTGTGCAAATTTGGGAGGAGTTAGTTAAATGACATGTTTTTAACTAACATGTCATCAATGTAGGATTCAATTTTTCTGATCAATTTCATCATACATTAATAAGTTACACCAGCTTTTTAGGCTAAATGGCATAGCCTGATAGCAAATGGTTCCCTTATTTGTTATTAAAACTATCTTTTTTTGTCATTTAGATGCATGAGTATCTAGTGATACTATGAATTAGCATCCAAAGTGTAATGACCCGGCTTTCCAAGCCCAAAACAACAGTAAATTTTTTTTATATATATATATATATTTAATACACATGGTGCCGGTAATCAAAGAACTTGAATCCTCACATCATCAAAATACAATCCATACAATCAACATTTCATTCAAAAGCGAATCTTACACAAACACATAATATTAAGGTTGCATGATTTGAAGTTCATATTAAAAATATATACATAGACATGAGTTTGCATTCTTATACTACTAATAGCCATCACAAATTTTAAACAAAAAGGATCTAATAAAAGTTATACATTCAGTACATTGATCCCTACAAAATACATTGTGATTTAGAATGCATCTACTTAATTCCTTGCAAAAGTAGGTTCCCGTGTATCGGGTATCCTAGACATCTCGTTGGTGTGACGTCCCTGCAGCAGTACAAAACATTTAAGAGAAAACAAATACTTAATAATAATAATAATGGTAACTAACGGCCTGACAATTAAATAAAGCATTAACATTTATAATTTCTTCATGTATTTGATGTAACAGCTAGTAGTACATATAGATACACAAGTTTTCGGATGCCATTCGCCGAAACTAGTCATTCATTTGTCCCGGCTATCCATCCGAATTCCATAGCGATAGCTGCGTCGCTACCGATCAAGGAATCGGCAGCGAAACTGGGTCGCTGCCGATTTCTGTATCGGCAGCGGAAACTGGGTCGCTGCCGATTTCTGTATCGGCAGCGCATACTGCATCGCTGCAGATCCAGAATCGGCAGCGGAACTGCGTCGCTGCAGATCCAGAATCGGCAGCGAAATCATCCCTTTTTATCTGGCCATCCATTCGGACGTCATTAGCCAAAGCTAATCATTCTTTGTCCCGCCCATCCGTTTGGATGCCATTAGCCGAAGCTAATCAGTCCTTCATCCCGGCCATCCATTCGGACGCCATTAGCCAAAGCTAATCATTCTTTGTCCCGGGCATCCGTTTGGATGCCATTAGCCGAAGTTAATCACTCTTTTGTCCGGGCCATCCGTTCGGATGCCATTAGCCGAAGCTAATCAATCTTTAATCAACAACTAAGCGTTCGACAATTTAATATCGGTTCTAACAATATGGTAGTACTCAAGTTAAAATATTCCAAGATTCAACGTATGAAAAAGAAAGGTGCAAGACACCTACCTGCTCCACCTGTGGGTCGTTCCTGTCTTGATGATGGTCCAATCCCGACCGCACCACCTAAGACATCAATGGTCACAAATCAGCACAGTTGTATTTATTTTATTTTTTGAATCATATTCATCATCACACTTATTTCAAGAGTTCATATGTTCACATTCAAGTGTTCCATATTTTACACCAACATATCATGAAATTGTTACTAGCATTTAAGTCATTCCTGCCTAGGAGGCTTATTGTAGGAATCGGCAGCGAGAACTGGTTCGCTGCGGGCTGCCCAATTCGGCAGCGAAAACTGGTTTGCCGCAGGCTGCCAGTTCGGCAGCGACAACTGCATCGCTGTTGGTGCCGCAGTTTCGCTGCACAACGCACAACTCGGCAGCGAATATCAATTCGCTGCAGGAAGTTCAGTTTCGACAGCGAAACAGAATTTCGCTGCGCAACACACAAATCGGCAGCGAATATCAATTCGCTACAGGAGGTTCAGTTGCGGCAGCGAAACAGAATTTCGCTGCGCAACACACAAATCGGCAGCATCAATTTCAGCACAATCATCACAGCAGAACACATTAATTCCAGCAACAAACATTACAGCAAAACACATTAATTCCAGCAACAACATCACAGCAGAACACATTAATTCCAGCAACAACATCACAGCAGAACATATTAATTACAGCAACATTAATTCCAGCAACAACATCAAAGCAGAACACATTAATTCCAGCAACAATCATCACAGCAGAACACATTAATTTCAGCAACAACATCACAGCAGAACACATTAATTACCCCCTAGTTAAAACCAGCCCTCTACCATGATTTGTTAGATGTTCTGAAATTGACTTTATTTCACTTCTGTTTGCTAGTTCTCCTAGTTAATTTCAGTTTCCTTCATAGCTGGCTTAGGTCTTAGATCAATTTTTCTTAGGGTTTTTCTTCTTCATTTTCGTTTTTGATCTTAAGGGGGAGAGGAAGGGAGTTTCATGACCCATACCTTCTGAATTTAACTAAGTTTGAGGAAGGTTTGACACTATTCTTTTCTCTTCAGCTGCTGGTTCTCCTCCTTCTTCTTCCTCTCATGTTTTCCAGCTCTCTTTTTCCTCTCCTCTATGCAGCTGCCCACTCCTCTCTCAAGGTCTCATCTCTCCCTCACAAGCTCACAAGACAATCTCTACTATTGTGATTCACGTTTCTGTTGTGAAAGGGGAAGGGAAGAATGGCATGCAGCTGCTGGTTTGGGAAGAAGATGGGTCATTCTCTCTCCCCTCTTTGTATTTATACTACCCATCAAATGAAATGGGTTGTTTGGGGGTTGGTTTAGGTGTGTCCTTATCCTTGTTTGGTTTATCTAAAACCAGTTTTACCCCTCCCTCACAGCTCTGCGTCACTGTTGTTTGAGAAATCGACAGCGAAAACTGCATCGCTGCCGATTTCTGCCTCGGCAGCGAAAACTGCGTCGCTGCCGATCCAGAAATCGGCAGCAGAA
>JAAWWB010001802.1:0-49984 GCA_018804465.1 Populus tomentosa
GATGGTGAAAAGCCTGTAACAGTGGTGTCAGGAACTGTTTTTACTGACGGCTCTGAACAAGATGTTGATATGCTGGTTCCTTTAACTCAGACAGCGGCCAGCAGTTTGTGTGATCTAGACCAGAATGGTTGCCATGGATTCCATCCGTCTGCTGGAGATGTTTTATCAGTTCTCATATTTTCCCTACATCAAAATACGTGGTCCAATATTAAAGATGAGAAACTTCAGGCAGAAATCAATTCTCTGGTATCGATTGACAATGTCCCCCCTCTGCTTCAAGAGGAGGTATTGTTTTGGATTAGCCTTTTATTCTTCCTTTCTTTTTTACTTTCAGTTTGATTCTAAGTTAAACTGCTATCATTTCATAGTTTTTTGCTTCTTTTTCTGTTTTTAGTTACAAAAAATTACATTCCATACTGGTTTGATCATGGAAGTAAGTCGCCGCACAGTTGTCCAACTCTATAGGGCTTCTAGATCAGGCTTTGGTATAAGCTCTAATTTCCTTGGAAGCATGCCAATACAGTATGGACAGAGCCCCAAGTGATATGCTTCAGAATGGCAGTGTAGTTGATAACTTATTGTGTCTGATATCCTACAGGGATCTGGTATCTAATTGTGCATATTTTGGGTTCCTAATTTATTTATCAATTGGTGAAATAAATCAGATTACTGAGAGATGTTATTTAACACCAACACATTTGCAAGAAGAAAAAAGGTTTTATGAAATAGACTGAGATTTAATGACTCTAAGCACGCACTGAAAGATGCAAAAGTT
The DNA here is from genome assembly GCA_018804465.1 of Populus tomentosa. NCBI lineage: Eukaryota > Viridiplantae > Streptophyta > Magnoliopsida > Malpighiales > Salicaceae > Populus > Populus tomentosa. Next base: position 776 of record JAAWWB010001802.1, read on the forward strand.
CAACATGGATTTTGAGATTATTTTCTCCTTTCTAGGAAGTAGTTCCCAGTTTAAAGTACCTGAAAATGAAAACTGGTTGGAAAACCAGGTGATGCTGATGTATGAGGTTGAAGGAGCAAACGATTATTAACTACACCAACCTGTTTTCTCTTAAAGGATTTGTAATTGTAATGTCATCTATTCAGAACTTCAGGTCCAAGGCTGCTACATTTGAAGTTTCTTTTCAAAGGAGAGGTCTGCATATTTTGGATTCAGTTAATAGTTGCTGTTGTCACATGAAATTGAAGTGAATATCATTACTGTGGCGGTCACAAATGCTTATTTGAAATATTTATTAGTAGCATTCAGCTTCCATTGAAGCTTTTATCGTTGTTACATTCTTTGGCTATCGATGAATTATTATTAGTAGCATTCAAACACCCGTGTTGTTTTTGGTCTTGACAGGTTCTGCATCTACGGCGGCAGCTCCATTTCCTAACAATTGATATTGGCCTTGCATCTGCATCATGACCTTTCCACTTTTTCTTCCTCTCTGATATCTTCTGGGCAAGGTTCATAACGCATACAGCTTGCCATTTTAATCATTTGATCAGTATTTAATACTAAAGATTTAAAGGATTTACTTGCATGACAGGTTGAAGAGTGTGCAAAAGATAAACACTACCACATGATGTAAGAGAGTTTATAGATTTTCAAGTTTAAATGCCAAGGACAAAACCACTAGCTTTTCTGTGATAATAATACCACCGATTTCGATGTAGAGTGATTGTGTGTGTTACATTTTTTCTTTTGTTTTCAACTTGAATGTTTGACTTTTGTTTCTGGCTAGCTTATCCCTTTATGCTGAAGCATTTCAGTCTTCAACTTTTCATGAATCCAATGGATATCTTTCTATGGATTGAGCTCTTCTTACTTTGAATTTTCAATGGTTAAAATTTTGTTCTTGGTGGGTGGGTGATTGAAATGTTTTAAAATTATTATTATTATTATTATTATTTTATGTAAAGAAACCCAAATTATTAATTTAAAATCAATGGTTTTGATTTCACAAATATAATAATTATCCAATATATATATATATATATATATATATATATGTTGTTTGTTGTTATAAAATATTCAATTATATATATTGAATGTTAATCTCCTAAACTTAATGACTCTTGAGTTTAGTTTCTTGGTTTTCCATGACATTTCAAAAAAATTTCTAGTATTTTTTAATGTTCTCATTTCTTTTTTATATAAATGACTATATGTCTTGTATTCTAAGAACTGAGAAAATATATACAAGAAAAGGTATGAATCTATTCTAAGTTTTATTTTGAATATGCATGTTTTTTTTTTTTGTTTGTTTTTTTAACACGTTATTAACACAATCACTCTACTTAATATATATTGAAATATTAGCATACATGAACTATTTGATTTTGTACTTTATGTTACGTGGCTGATATCAATTTTTTTTTTCTTTTCATTATTGTTCATACTTTATGGAATATATTTGGTTATGTAACTTATTTTGACAATTTTTTTTCCCTTCTTATTCATTGAGATTTAAAGTTCCTAAAGGACTAGTAATGTAACTACATGAATAATTAAATAAATCAAATATAGTTTTTGAAGAACTAGTATTTCTAAAGAACTAAATAAATAGCAGTCTTAAAAGATTGATATTTTTATATATTCATGATTTTATTTAATAAGTTTTTTTTTTTAGATAATGTCAAATTTGATGGAACTTGAATTTATCGCTCTTGCTATATCTAAGAATAATTTTTTGTCATGTATCTTTAATGCTTAGATTTATCTGGAAGCTATGAATCTTGGAGAGACTATAAAAGAAAAAAATAATGCATTCTTGTAGGATCGTGCAAAAACAATGATTTTCATTCGCCACAATTTTCATAAGGGATTAAAAGTTGAATATTTATAATGAAAGATTCTTAAGAAAAGATATAACCATAAAAAGTTTACCGTATTGTTTTGAGCTTATTATGATTGGTTGCACCTGAGGTTGTAAGATTTTAAATCATTTAGTGAATATAATTTGACTTTTTTTAAAATTACTTCATATCTAAAACTATATGGTGAAAATATTACAGAAGATCAAATGTTAGAAAAAATTCTCTACTTTTCATGCCTCAAATATTATCTTAGAGCAACAACAATATAGTGAACGTAATTTCAAGAGATATTTAGAACTAATTTTATGTCTTTCTACGCCTGAACAAAATAGTAATTTTTTTTAAAAAAATTATTAATTACATTCCACAGGTTCTAAACAATTTCTTGAAATGAATGAAATTTTTTTTCAGAAAACAAGAAAAAACTAAAGGTATAGATATGGAAAAATAAATGGAAAAGGAGAAGATATAATTCTTTAAAAGGCAAGCCACCATATACCCATTTCCTGAAGTGAATGAAATCTTTGTTCAAAAAACTAAGAAAGAACTAAAGGTATATATATGGAAAAAATAAATGGAAAAGGAGAAGAGATAATTCTTTAAAAGGCAACCTATCATATTACCAAAAATGAAGACACAATGAACCCAAACAAAAAGGACAAGAATTTGCACAAACCTGAAGATAAGTGTTATAGGTGTGGTATGTATGGTCATTGGTCCTGCACTTGTTACACACCAAAACATCTTACAAAATGAATATCAAGCTTCTCTGAAACAAAATACAGTTGAGACTAATTTTATTCATAAAGATGATTTTGAAGGTCATAATCTTGATATTAATGCTTGTCTTGATGTTTCTTATTTCTTTGAAAATCTAGATAAAATAGATAACATACTTAATGGTGGAATCCTTGAGAATGATTAATATATATATATATATATATATATATATATATATATATAAAAGAAAAAAGGCATGGCTTTTCATGATAGAGATTTATGTTTGGCAGACAGTGCAACAATACACATAATTCTTAAGGAAAAGAAATATTTTGAATATTTGACATTAATCAAAACTAATGTCACTACAATATCAGGTCCAACAAACATGATTACAACATGATTAAAAGCTCGAGATTCATGCTAAAAGTTTGTTCTTGAAAAATTACCTACTTTCTTTTCTGGAATTTATTATACGATCATGAAATTTATTGAAATAAATGTTATGATACATTAGAAGTGTTCCGACCCAAAAATATTTATGCTTTGGCATGATTGACTTGGACATTCGAGATCAATAATGATATAATAAATTATTGAAAACTCACATGGGCATCCTTTAAAGAATTTGAAGATTCTTTTACCAAGTGAAAATTCATGCACTACATGTTCTCAAGGTAAATTAATTACCAAACCATCTCCATGTTGTCATATAATCACCATCTTTTCTCAAAAGAATTCGAGGAGATATATGTAAACCTATTTATCCACCATGCAAACCTTTTAGATATGTTATGGTATTGATTGATGCATCAAGTAAATGGTCACATATTTGTTTACTTTCTAGTTGAAATGTTGCATTTGCTAGATTAATAGCACGGATTATTAGACTACAATATAATTTTCTGATTATCCAATCAAGAAAATTCGATTGGATAATGATGATAAGTTCACTTCTCAAATATTTCATAATTTTTATATTTTTACTGGAATTGATATTGATCATCTTGTTGTTCGTGTATATACTCAAAATGATCTAACAAAATCATTTATAAAGTGTCTTCAATTAATTGCTAGACCATTACTTATATATATAAAAAAAATTGTATACATCTGTGAACGTGCTATTCATTTCAACGTTGCTGGACGTACTCTTGTATCTGCATGGCTTGGGTATGCATGGGCTTTTGTAAGGTCCCTTGTCTCTGTATGGTCTTTCATTTCATTTGGATGGGTGGGAGCATCTGATTGGCTATACCTTGTTCTCTGAATGTGATGATAAAAGAGCTCTGCATGCCCTTGCATGTGGCTTTATTTGCTTGGTGATTCAGCTGCTGGCTGCTTATGTTGACATCGATTCTGTGCTTTCTGGCTGATCTTTTGACATCTGTCTTCATTCTCTAGTGTTATCTTCTCCTTGTTTCTGCATGAATGAGCTGTTGCCCCCTGTTCTTGGCTTCTAGCATATTAATGTGTTTTGGTTGGGCTGTCTCTATCTCCGTCTCTGCAAGGAAGACTCTCTACATCTCTGCATGGATGGGCATGCTTTGCATGGATGGCTGTTTGTCTCTTCAAGGATGGCCGAAAGTCCTTTTTATCCCTGCATGTTAAGCCTCAGCGATTGCCTCTGTTTTGGATGATGGTTCGTCTCTGCATGGATGAGATTCTGCTTTGTTTTTGCTTGGATGTTGGTTGCTTGTTGGCTTGCGTGGTTGCTGCTGTAGCTGCTTCATCTCCTTGTCGGCTTACGGGCTGCTCTCGTGGTTTGATTTTCAAACCAGTCTGAGCTATCTGGTCATCTCTCTCCGTTGTAAATTTTATCAGGATGTCTTTTTGTCCTGTATTTTGCTATGTGTTAGGATGGGAACCTTGGAATATGTGGTTCCTCTTATAACCATGGTCTTAATTTATTTATTTCTACAGTGACTTGCTGTATAGCTCACTAAAAGAGTCTGTTCCCTTTTTATTTATCCTTGTTTCTGAACTTGCTAGCTCTTCAACATTGTATATTTTTGATCTTTTTATACATTTATATTTTGATAAAAAAAATAAAATTGTATACATCTATTTAGGGACATGCTATAATACATTAATCAAGTGCTTACCATAAATATTATCATTTGCAACTTATGTCTTGTATATCACCAAATATATTTTATCTATGAACTTTTGGTTAGGAGGTTTATGTGCCTATAACACCCCCACAAAAGACTAAAATGGATCCACAATATAGAATAAAAATTTATGTTCGTTTTGATTCTCCATATATTATTAGATTCCTTAAACCTTTAATTAGTGATTTTTTAAGGCACGTTTTGAAGACTATTATTTTGATGAGAATATTTTCCCATCATTAGAGAAAGAAAAGTTAGTGCCTGAAGCTCGATAAGAAATTACTTGGAATAAACCGAAGTTATCTTCTCATTTTGATCTAAGGACAAATCAATGTGAACTTGAAGTTCAAAAGATAATTCATTTATAAAATATTGCAAATCAATTATCGGCTCTTTTCACCAACAATGAAAAAGGTAGTTAAATACCATATTCTAGTTGCAAACACTCCTTCTAAAATTGAAATCCTTAAAGAAAAAAAAGGCAACATAGTAGCAAATAAATCTATACCACGCTTGAAGTGCGAAAGACCTGTTGGTGCTAAGGACAAAAATCCTAGAAAACAAAAATTACAACAAATAGATGATAGTACACTTGAAGATTCCTTATCCATAAAACAAGCGATAAATATTGTGTCAAAATCATCTTCTAATAAATATTCGTGTTGCACAAGGTTTCTCACAAAGATCTAACATTGATTTTGAGGAAACTTATTCTTCAGCTATAGATGCAATCACTTTCAGATTCTAAATATGCGTTTAATAGATGTAGTTACAATATATCTATATGGATCATTAGATAAAGATATCCATATTAAAATCCCTAAAGGATTCAAAATGCCTAAAGCCTTTTATGATAACCCATAAGTGTTTATTCCATTAAACTATAAAAATCTTTATATAGGTTGAAGCAATCTGATCGAATATGGTATAATCATCTTAATGAATTCCTCCTAGAAAAGGCTTTGAGAATAATGAGATTTATCCAAGTATTTTTATTAAGAAAATCACATATAGATTTGTTACTATTGCAATATATATTGATGATTTAAATCTTGTTGGTACTCTTGAAGAGCTCATAAAAACTACAACCTATTTGAAATATGAATTTGAGATGAAAGATCTCAAAAAGACAAAATTTTATGTAGGTTTATAATTTTGAACATCTTTTTAATAGAATATTTTCCCATCAATCGACGCATATACAAAAGGTTTTGAAGCAATTTTACATGGATAATGCTCATTCTTTGTACATCTATGGTTGTTTGATCACTTAATGCGAAGAAAGACCTTTTTCGATTGTTAAAGGAGGATGAAGAAATTCTTGGTCTAGAAGTACCATATCTTAGTGCTATTGGAGCACTCATGTCTCTTGCAAATTGTACAAGACCAAATATAGCTTTTCTAATTAATTTATTGACAAGATACAGTTCCACTCCCACAAAAATACATTGGAATGGGGTCAACATATACTTCACTATCTCTGTGGAACAGCTAAAATGAGGTTGTTTTATAGTGAATCAAATTCACAATTAATTGGATATGTAGATGCAAGTTATCTCTCTAATCTCTATAAAGAGAGATCACAAACAGGTTATCTATTTACCTATAGGTACTGCAATTTCTTGGAGATCTATTAAACAAATATTAGTGGATGCTTCGTCAAATCATTTAGAAATTATGGCAATCCATGAAGCAAGTCGAGAAAATATACGACTAAGGCCAATTATCCGGCACATAAAAAAAAATATGGATTGTCAATCATTAAGATACTCCCACAATATTGTTTGAAGATAATATTGTCTGCATCACTCAATTTAGAAAGGCTACATTATAGAAGACAAAACAAAAATAGAGAGAGACCAAGAAGAACACGAAAACGTAAACACAGAGAGGACAAAGAGACTTGAGGCCTTTTATTAGTACTTAAAAGTGTATTTTTATCAAGGTTTTATATCATCATTTTGCACTTGAAGTATCAATAACTCCTTAACAAAAACATGTTTTATAATAACAAGTCTGATATTATAAGATACCTTTAATTTATGGTAAATGTTCATCTTAAATGTAGGCATATCACATTAATGAAAGGATTGATTGATGAGTTTAAGTACTAAAATTGAAAGGACAAAAAAAGGGTCAAACTTAGAAAAGAGATACGGGTTCAGTTCAAACTAGAACATTGTTCGATCATTAGGTCATATCTAGAGCTGTAGATCTTGGATTTAGGTTTGCTATATATGGATGGAAAGCTAAGACATATGCCTAAAACTTTCATAGGGGTCCAATATTTAAAAAGACCGTTTTCAAGTCCAAATTGTAGCAACAACGGAGAAGTCTGAATCTATCCTGCAACCTAGACACTATTTAGTGTTCAGCCCATATCTCGAGTTCTAAAAGTCTAAATGACCTCAATATTTTTTTCCTGGAAAGTTGAGACAATTTCCTAGAACTTTTATGAGTTAAGTCTATTAAAATTCTAACATTATCAATGATGTTTTGTTCAGACAAGAAGATAAGGATTGTCACCAAGTCAAGATGTGGCCACCTACTTAACAATTAGTCATCAAATCAATAGTTCCAAATGCCACATTTTAGGCTCTTTATTTCTTTCTTTATATTTTTGTAATGTTTAAGTTTTATTTCATGTTATATTTTCCTTAATCTCTTGTTTATGCTTTTCATTTCATTTACTATACTTATGTTCTTATGTTGTTTATTTATGTTTCTCTTTTTCATTATGTTTAACTAAGTTTATTATGTCAAGGTGAAAATATTTCACTATTGGTGTTTATAATAGGTATAATATCTCAACATGGACTTCAATGTTTATATCCAAGAAAGTTTGTTATTAATATATCTTATCTTTTTATCTTATTAATTATTAATATCTTGCTTGTTAAATGGTTAATCTAGATTTGTATTGTATAACACTCGGTACAACAAATGCGTGGCACTTTCATAGCCAATCGTATGGTCTAACCTACATCTGTGTTAGAAAAGGAACTTGATTTATTGTTAACATAAGTTAGCATCATGAATTCCTAATAATATTTAAAATTATGGTGTTACTTAAATAAAATAATTAATATGATCATGTTAAAAATTTATAATGAACTATTAAGGATAAATCATCCGATTGGAACCTATTTTGTATATGGTTTCCAGTTGATTAAAAAAAAGAGTTTATAGTATACTTTTTTTTTTTGTTGAAATGTAAGAATTTTATATATCAAAATTTATGCAAGCTAGGTAACCAGCAGAACAAAAATACAATTGTATAAAACAAGCTTGTGGGAACAGGCTCCCAACAAGTACAAAAGAACAATACAATGAAGCCAATCCTACGGTTAATTTAGGAACCCAAAGTTTGGAGGTGCCTAAGATAACAAAGAACTGTAAAAGCTAGAGACATTTACACAAACAAGACTGACACCATTTACACAAACAAGAACAATAGGACACTTGAAGTAAAGACCACAAGCCGGAGGATGTGGGCCCACTAGCCAAAATAACATCACGAAAACCTTTGTGCATGGCATGCAGGCACGTAGACCAGAAGCAGAGGCAGGAGGGAGGGAAGCAAGAATCGAAGATTATGAATCACAAACAAAGCACAATCCACCAAAATGAGTAGCCCTTTCGAGTGCCATCAGCCAACATTTAAGAGAGAGTGATCCCTCTTATGAAAGTGAAAGTGTAGAATAAGACTTGGAATTTTCTGAAGACTGTATTAACATTCCTGGAAGTGCCATAAAAAATCCTGCGGTTTCACTCCTCCCAAATTAAGTAAACCACAATGCTTAGCGAAACCCTTCTCATACGAGTTGCCATGTTTCTCTTCTCGGGGTGCAACCAACAGAGAGCACTAGATATAGAGTTCATAGTCCTGATTATCCTCAACCAGGATTTGATCATAGACCACAGTTGACATGGCCATCCACAAGAAAAGAAGTGATGCCTGTGAGATTCTCCCTTCTGTCTACAAAACACACAAGTTGGATCAATAGGGATGAATCGCAATCTATCCTAAGTGCAGAGCTTACCTAAAGCAGGCAACCATAGAATAAAACTATACTTAGGTAAGGACCATTGCTCCCAACCACCCTATGCCATAAGATAGTTGAACCCACAGGTCTAAAGAATTGATAGGCATAAGCTAAAAAAGGGCTTGTAGTAGTAGACCAGCTAGTCATCAATTGGATACTTTCCCTTGTGCTTCCATTACGATGCAAGAGAAGGTCATGAACAGAGAGAATGGACTTCTATAGTGGGGATGAATGCTGATTAGGGTGCACAGACCAGATATCATTAACAGTGCTCAAATAAAAATGATGCACCCAATAAATCCATGCTGAATCCGTTTTAAGATGTATGTTCTAAAGTTGTTTGGCAAGGAAGCTTCTGTTGCGAGCTCTAAGATCAAAAAGGCCTAGACCTCCTTCCATTTTAGGCAGGCAGGGAAATTTCCATGCAACTAATGCTGAGCCATTTCTCCTGGTGTCCCCTCTCCAGAAGAAATTCTTGTAGATGCCGATGATTTTGGTAAGAACAACCTCTGGCATTGGAAAAATATTCAGCTAGAAATGAACTTTGCCAAGGAGCACAGATTGAAAAAGCTCAAGCCGACCTGCATACGAGAGATGCTTTCTAATCCAGCCTTGAACTGTCAACTCTAAGGCATTTAGTAGAGGTGCAAACTGACTAGCTAATAGTTGGTGGGGACTCAAAGGGACCCTTAAGTAAGTGAAGGGAAAAAGCCCTGCCCTAAAACCTGATTGAGAGAGAATGGTTTGCCTGTGAACATCTCAGACTCCCCCAAAGAAGATAGAAGATTTTTGTGGATTAATGACCAGTCCTAAAGTTTGACCAAACAAATGGAGTTGTTAAAGAAGACATCTAACCGAGGGAGCATCACCGCTTGAGAGAAAAAGGATGTCATCTAGAAAAGCAAGATGTGTAAGACTATGGGATTGACATTTGGGATGAAACCAAAAAAAAGCTTGTTGAGAGGCTAGCTTAAGCATTCTGGAGAAGTATTTCATACAATAAATAAAGAGTTATAGGGACAAAGGATCCCCCTGGCGAACTCCACTTTTGCCCAGGAAGAACCCATATAGATCACCATTCACAACAACAAAGTATGTGGTAGTGGATACATACTGCGTGATAAAGGAAACAAAATGGTTTGGAAACCCAAGCTGTCTAAGGAGATTTTCTAGAAAAACCTATTGAACAGAGTCAAAAGCTTTCCTGAAATCCACTTTCATTAGGCATCGAGGAGAGGAGCATTTCCTGCCATAATGTCTGAGTAACTCCTGAACAAGATTGATGTTATCACTCATATATCGTCCACCCAAGAAGGCGTTTTACAAAGAGCTGATGATATCTGAAAGAGAGCTAGCTAGCTAGCCAGAATCTTTGCAATGACCTTATAAATGACATTGCAGCATGAGATGGGCCTAAAGTCTGATGGAGATGTAACATTAGCTGATTTAGGAACAAAAGCAATGATGAAGTGATTAACCTGGCGAAGGAGTCAACCTGTAATGAAGAAATCTTGAACAGTAGCATAGAAATCTACTCCAACTATGTGCCAGGCATGATTGGAGAAAATGGAAGAATAATTTCAGGAGCTTTGTCATCCCCTATGCTGAAAACTACCTTTCAAAAATCCTCATGAGTGACTGGAGATAACAAGAGATCATGAGAACTAGGTGAAAGGCATGGACCACTATGAATAACTGCACTATCAAGAGTGATGGTTGGGTTGGACATGCCAAGCTACTACTGAAAATAGTTAACAAAGACTACTCCAACTTCCTCTACAGAGGAGCTTTGGCAACCATGTGGAGTCATAATGGCTGGAATGAAATTCCTTCTTTGAGAGTTTATACTATATTTATTTCTAATACTATTAGTGGATCCTCTAACCTTGACAATTATTTTATCATTATTTAATCCTTACATCAATATCCCATAAAATTCTCATAAACTCTTAGTTTCATTATATATATATATATATATAGACCTCCCTATGGTTCGATCCCGGTCTTGCCGGGTTATTTATTACTTCGACACTCTTGCACTTGGGAGAAGACATCAATCTTTTGGTCTTGTCAAGTTTTTGGCGCTGTTGCTGGGGAGGTAATTCTAGTATAAATTATAGTATTTATTTTATTTTCTCTTTTCACTTTTCATTTTATCTAACTTTTGTTTCTTTTGCTTTGTTTTGTTTCCTTTTCTTTTCTTTTCTTTTCTTCCTTTTATTCTCTTCTTACACGTGCATAAAAGTATGGTCACGTACATTAAGTGGTAGACTTTGTAGGGTATCCTTATCCTTTTTAGAAAATATGGCCTAAGAAGATAACCAGTCGCTTCATAAAGAGAATAATGAGAATAACCGTGTGAGAACACTTAAAGTCCACATGAATCTCACAAGAACAAGTGCACCCTCATGCATAGTTTTCCTTCCTGATGCATCTCATTTTAATTTTAAGTCAGGCATTATTCAACTTTTACCTTCTTTTCATGGTTTAGATTTAGAAAATCCATACTTGTATTTAAGGAAATTTGAGGAGGCCTGTAACACCTATAATGACTCAAATTGTAGCATGAACATCATCAGAGTAAAGCTTTTTTCTTTTTCATTAAAAGATAAAGATAAAACATGGCTACAAAATTTAAGACCAGGATCCATTCCTGCTTGGGATGAAATGCAACAATAATTTTTGAAGTTTTTTCTGTCTCACAGAACAAATTCTTTCAAAAGACAAATCATCACTTTCACTAAAAAACCAGGAGAAACATTTTATGAATGTTGGGATAGGTATTGAGACTTGCTTAATACTTGCCCTCATCATGATTTTGAAACATTGAGATTGGTTACACATTTTTATAAAGGGTTAACACCTAAAGATAGGCAAATGGTTGAATTGATGTGCAATAGAACTTTTAAAGATAAAGACCCTAATGAAGCAATGGAGTACTTAGACTTGCTAGCTAAAAAGGCACAAAATTAGGACACTACAGACACTTATGAGGCAACAAGTAAAACCCAACCGCATACATCTAGTGGAGGAATGTAGAACCTTACGGAAGATCATGACCTCCAAGCCAAGTTTGAATCTTTAGCTAAAAAAGTCGAGGCACTAGAATTGAAAAAGAGTGGTCAATTAAAATTTGTTCAAGACAATGTGTGTTAAATTTATGAAACCAATGAACACTCAACCAATGATTGTCCAACGTTGCCTTATTTTGAGGAATGTCTTCATGAACAAGCATATGCTTTAAACAGTTTCCAAAGACCCAATCATAACTCATACTTGCAAACATACAACCCTGGTTGGAGAAATCACCCAAATATCAGTTGGAAGAGTGATAATAATAACGCATAAGCTTCACATCCGCCATTTCATACACACCATAATTTCTAAAATTCTCATAGATATGCACCTCCTTATGCTCCACCTTCTAGAAAAAATCTTGAGGAAACATTGCATGCATTCATTGAAAAGCAAGAGGTAATCAACACTCAACTTGCTTAAAGCATGACAAATTTTAAAGATATTCTTGCAAAGTTCACATCTGCTCTTAGTTTTCAAGAGAAAGGTAAGTTTTCATCTCAACCACAACAAAATCCAAAGGGGCAATACAATGCAAATGCAAGTAGTTCCGGAAGCCAACAAATGGATCAAGTCAAATCAATCATCACTCTTTGTAGTGGTTAGGTTATTAAAAAACCCACTCTTGAACCTTGTCAGAAAGATGATGAGTTAATTTCTAAGGGTAAGGAAGAGGTTGAACCTAAACATTGCAAAGAAAAGATTGATTCCTCATCAGCCTTCCTATTTTCTCATGCCATGACGAAACAAAGAAAAGTCAATCACACCTTCAAAACCTTCAAACAGGTAAGGATCAATATACCTTTATTGGATGCTATTAAACATGTTCCTTTCTATGCTAAATTTTTGAAAGATCTATGCACTGTGAAGAGAAAACTGAATGTGAAAAAGAAAGTCTTTTTAGGCAAACAAGTAAGTGCCATTCTTCAGAACAATGATGCTTTGAAATATAAAGACCCTAGTTGTCCTACAATTTCATGCTTTATAGGAGAATATAAAATTGAAAGAGCTTTACTTGATCTTGGTGCTAGTGTGAATTTACTTTCATATTCAGTCTTTCAAAGTCTTAATCTAGGTGAGTTAAAACCAACTTCTATAACTCTTTTACTTATCGATAGATCTATAAAAGTGCCTAGAGGAATAGTTGAAGATATGTTAGTACAGGTCGATAAATTCATTTATCCTGTGGATTTTATTATGTTGGATACATAACCTGTTGAAGCATGTAATTCATTTCCTGTTATTTTAGGACATCCGTTTCTTACAACTTCTAATGCATTGATTAATTGAAGCTATCATTTGGAAACATGACACTGGAGATGAATATTTTCAACATTTGCAAGCAACCTGGAGATGATAATGATTTACAAGAAGTAGATTTTATTGAAGAATTAGTTTATGATCAATTTGAATCTACCTTGAGTAGAACTAAGTTTGATGAATCTGAAGAATTGCAAATGATTTATTCTTAGGAAGAAATTGAGGACAAGAAAGACACCAAAAATATTGATACGGATCATTTGTCAATATTGACAATAGATTCGACATTTGACATCACATCAATCGATGATTACTTTCTTGACGACTCCTTACTTTCTCTTAGTTCAATGCCTTAGTTTGCTAAAAATATCAATTTTTTTGCTTCAAGAGATTTGCCAGCTCATTGGAGTACCCAAGACAAAAGAAAGTTTTTGAATAAAGTGAAGAACTTTTATTGGGATGACCCCTACTTATTCAAATACTGTCCTGGTCAAATATTTCAAAGATGTATTGCGGATAATGAGGGAAGTAGTGTTATTAAACTTTGTCATTCTGAGGCATGTGGAAGTCATTTCTTGTAAAAAAAGATGACTGTAAAAATCTTACAAAATGGATTTTATTGGCCCACCATGTTCAAGGACATGTGTGCATTCTGCAAAACTTGTGAAAATCATCAAAAAGTTGATACTGGTTAAAAAGTTTGGCTTTATAATTCTCGACTCCATTTATTTCTTAGAAAACTAAGATCAAGATGGAGCGGTCCATTTATTGTGAAACATGTGTATCCTTATGAGGCCTTTGATATTGAGAATCCAAAGAATGACAATGTTTTTAAGGTAAATGGACTTCATTTGAAAGCTTACTTTGATAATTTTCCTAATGAAAATGAATCCATTGGTTTGAATGATCCTTTAGATAAAGATTGATTATTTTGTTTTTCTCACATTGTTTTTGTGTTTCTTTTTGGTGTGGCTCTTGTTTTGCTAGTCTTTCTCATCCCGGTAAAATGACGGATAACGGTACTCCGTGACTCTTAAGTCGGTTCTTCCAGTTTCCCATGATAACTGATATATGTGTCTATATTTGTTCAATTTCTTGTTCCTTCTCTTTGCATCTCTTTTCCACTTCTCATCTAAAAAATGGACACCACTCTTAAAAATGCAATTTAAAAAGTTTACCAAGCTAGGTTTGCAAGATTGAGGTTGTTAATGAATCATGAAATTCCTGAAGATATTTGCTGGATGATTGAAGAAAAGGTTTGATTATCAGATGAGTCTTCTAATTCTTTTATTTCATACATGTTTGGGACAGGTAAGAGCACTTTTACAAAGAAACGTTATGTAAAACGACTGAAAGTTTGTCATCGATATGCCAGATGGACTTCTAATGCACAATGTCATTCTTTAGGAATGGTATCCATAAACCGTGAAGATAAAATACAATTCATTAAGGATGGCCTGAGTAAGGAGTCTTTAGATAATCTTCTATTAACTCTTAAGACGCATCTTAGTGGAGATGTACATTATGCAATTCATGATCTATAGCCCCATTTTAATAAAGAACATGATTGACTTAGTCTTGGGAATCTGACTATAAAAAACCATGTTTGCTAGTTTTTTAAAAAACTCGATGGGAAGCCTATCCTCGACCCATAAAGGGCATTTAAGCTGTTCTTGGACATAAAACCAAGGGAAGATATGAGCCACAATCACAACTTTGATTTGAGTCTTAGTTTGTAAAAATTTATGTCTTTTGATTTTATTAATAGCATAATATTTTTCTGTATTGTTATCTCTTATATTTGTTTAAGTGTGTTTCAGGATTGTCAGTGTTCGCTGCTTCAAATGATGACTTTTATACTCCATCTTTCTACCCTAGGACATTGAGGACAATGTCTCGTTTTGGTTGGGGGGAAAGGGTAGTAATTGACATTAAAAAAAAAAACTAACCAACTAACTGCTTTTGTTTTTAATAAAACCATTTGACAAAACTGTTATTAGGATGACAGAGTAAGAAGGAATTTTATTGACTCTTGAGACACATTTTAGTAAATATTCTTATTAAGGTTTATCAGAATACTTCTTGAAATATTTAAGTTTACAAACTCTTGCATTGTTATCACTTGATTCTGCTCATATACTCATTTAACAAGTATTTTAAACCTTTATTTTCCTATACACATATTAACATATGATTGTGGGTTGCATATTGGATTCTTACATTATTTATGTTCTTTTGTTAAAGGTAACAACTAAGGGAAAAGAGATAATATATAATTTGCAAAAAATAAAAAAATAAAAAATAAAAATAAAAATTGATGATAATAAAAACATAGATAAATATGATTTCGTAGCCTCCCTAACCTAAGCAATTAAGCCCGAATGGGTGTTTTAACACCTAATACCATAAAGTCAAATGACTTGGGAGCTATTGGCCCAATGCTTGTTACATGGGTCGAGGAGAAAAGCTTAAGGGAATCAAACATTGCACTATCTACATATCAGTATCTGCAACCTAAGTTACTAAGCTCGTAGAGGTGTCTCAACACCTAATGCCCTAAGATCAACTAGTCTAGAGTCATTAGCTGAAAGCTCGTTACATAGGTTAAAGAAGCATTGTGTTTTAAGTTATATGTGTCTATATATATATATATATATATATATTAAAAAAATAATAATAATCTCAACCCAAGGAAGTTAACCTTAAACATTAGAACAAAATATTGTTTTCTTCCAATAAAAGCCCCATCATCTATGTTTTCATACATTGAGCACATAAAAAGGAAGGTTTATTAATATTTTGTTTAAAAGGTATTGAGAAGATATATATAAATTTAATGAGAGTTTGTTTATCTGAATAGATTAATGAAAGTTGAATTATGAATGCCTTGCTTTGTGGAGTTTTCAAATTGTTTTTCTATTTTAACGTTTTGATTACTACAGACTAGTAATAAGCTAGTTAGGGGGGGTAATTAGTACTTAAAAGTGCATTTTTATTAAGGTTTTATATCATCATTTTGCACTTGAAGTATCAATAACACCTTAATGAAAGCATGTTTTATAATAACAAGTATACTATAAGATACCTTTACTTTATGGTAAATGTTCATCTTAAATGTAGGCCTATCACATAAACCAAGACATCACCTGAAACAACGAACACTGACAATCCTGAAACACACTTAAATAAATATAGGAAATAACAAAACAAAATAATATGTTATTAATAAAACCAAAAGACACAAGGTTTCACAAACGAAAGCTCAAATCCAATCTAAGCTTTTTACGGCTTTCCTGTAGTTGACCATTTTATGCAACTCATGAAGGGATCAATTATAGGGATGAAAGATTGTAGTTGGTCAATCAATTGTTCAGCAGTAGCAATAGAGATTATGATTTGTCATGCCAAAGATGTTAGAAACTCCTGTTCCACAACATGATCAAGAAAAGACAACAACTTATCATAAAAACCATTAACATTTAACAAACCTATGGGTTTATAGTGAATGTGTAGTTGGCCCCAAGAGGAAATATGAAAGATCTCTTCCAATATACCCAGACCACCTGGTAAGGCAATGAAGGCATCAGCGTGTTTAAACATTGTATTCATTCGATTAGATATTGTGGAGACCTATAATTCCTCTCCAATTATTTTTCCAATGATGTCACTTTGCTAAAGCTTTGGGGATGACCCCCAAAACTTGACTACCTCCTAAAAATGCAACTATTGACACCCCCCCATTAACCCAAGGCTGCCTCCCCCATACACTAAATGAATCTTTCTCCCAGCTAGCACCTGACCAAGATAATTTACTGATTCTAAAAACTCGTTTTCTTTCTAGTATCATCACGGTTTACAGATACCATTCCTAAAGAATGACATGTTTCATTACAAGTCCATCTGGCAAATCTGTGACAGAATTTCAGTCGTTTTGCACGACGTTTCTTCACAAAAGTTCTTTTACCTGTTCCAGGCATGTATGAAATGAAAGAATTGGAGGACTCACTTGATAATTGAACCTTTGCTTCAATCAACCAACGAATATCTTCAGGAATTTCATGATTCATTAACAACCTCAATCTTTCCCACTTAGCATGGTAAATTTTTGTAATCGCATTTGGAGGCAAAACAGGAAAATACTTTTTAAATTTTTCAAGAGTGGTGTCCATTTTCAAATGGGAATTGGAGACAAGATGCAAAGAAAGGAGAAAGAGCAAAGAATTGCACAAATATATACACAGATATCAGTTATCATGAGAAACTGAAAGAACTGACTTAAGAGTCATGGAGTACCGTTATCTGCCATTTGATCAGGGTAAGAGACTAGTAAAACAAAAGTTAAACAAAAAATAAACATAAAAACAATGTGAGAAAATGAATCAATCTTTATATACAAGATCACCCAATTCAATAGAGTCATTTTCAACTGAAAAGTTGTCAAAATAAACTTTCAAATGATGTCCATTTACCTTGAAAAAATTACCATTCTTTGGATTCTTGATATCATAGGCCCCATATGGATATACATGTTTCACAATAAAAGGACCGCTCCATCTTGATCTTAGTTTTCCAGGAAATAAATGGAGTTGAGAATTATAAAGTAAGACTTTTTGACCAACATTAAATGTTTTTCTCAGTATTTTCTTGTTATGAAACTCTTTGATTCTTGCTTTATGAATTCTTGAATTTTTATATGCATCATTTCTTATTTCCTCAAGCTTATTTATTTATAATTTTTGTAGCTTACTAGCATCGTCAAGGTTTGAATTGAAAGCTTTAATAGCCCAATAAGCTTTATGTTTAAGTTCCACAGGCAAGTGAAAAAGTTTTTCATAGACTAGTTTATAAACAGTTCGATAAGCCCAAAGTGCATCATTAAATCTTAAAGACCAGTTTTTCCTATTATGGTTCACTGTTTTCTTCAAGATCTGTTTGATCTCCCTATTAGTAAGTTCTACTTGTCCACTTGTCTGAGGGTGATAAGGGGTGGCAACTTTGTGTGTGATTCCATATTTCTTCATTAAAGACTCAAATGACATGTTGCAGAAATGTGTTCCACCATCACTTATCATGGCTCGAGGGATTCCAAGTCAACTTAATATTTTCTTTCAAAAACTTTATCATTGTTTTGTGATCATTGTTTCGACTTGGAATTGCCTCTATCCATTTTGAAACATAATCTACTGCGACTAATATGTATAAGAAACCAAATGATGGAGGAAATGGACCCATGAAATCTATACCCCAACAATCAAATATCTCAATGACAAGAATAGGATTTAAAGGCATCATGTGATGTTTTGAAATAGATCCCAACTTTTGACAATTTTCACAAGTCTTATAGAATGCATGTGAGTCCTTGAACATGGTGGGCCAGTAAAATCCACTTTGTAAGATTTTTGTGGTTGTCTTTCTTGATGAGAAATGACCCCCACATACCTCACAATGATAAAATTTAATGACACTACTTACCTCATTGTCAGGAATGCATCTTCAAAATATTTGATTAGGAAAATACTTGAATAAATAAGGGTCATCCCAATAAAAATTCTTCACTTTGTTCAAGAACTTTCTTTTGTCTTGGGTACTCCAATGAGCTGGCAAATGTCCTGAAACAAGAAAATTTACAATATTAGCAAACCAAGGCATTGTAGAGACAGAAAATAAAGATTCATCAGGAAAGTAGTCATCGATTGGTGTGATGTCAGATCTTGAATCTGTTGTCAATCTTGACAAATGATCCGTGACAATATTTTTGGTGCCTTTCTTGTCTTTGATTGTGATATTAAATTCTTGAAATAACAAAATCCATCGTATCAATCTAGCCTTAGAATCTTTTTTTGAAAGAAGATATTTCAAAGCTGCATGATCACCAAAAACAACAACAAGTAAGCCAACAAGATAAGATCTGAACTTGTCATATGCAAATACTACTATAAGTAATTCCTTTTCAATGATAGTGTAATTCGTTTAAGCACTATTTAAAGTTTTACTTGCATAGTAAATCACATAAGGTTTCTTATCTTTTCTTTGTCCCAAGACAACACCTGCGACATAATCACTAGCGTCACACATTATTTGTCATTAATAGCTCATTATATGATCATGTTAAAAATTTATAATGAACTATTAATTATTAATTAGTATAAACTCTTTTTATTACTCAACTGGAAACCACACCAATCGGATAATTTGTCATTAATAGCTCATTATAAATTGTTAATATGATCATATTAATTATCTTATTTAAGTAACACCAAACTTTTAAATATTATCAGGAATTCATGATGCTAACTTGTTTGTATAACCTACACCTGTGCTATGAAAGGAACTTTATTTGTTGTTAACATAAGTTAGCATCATGAATTCCTGACAATATTTAAATGTTTGGTGTTAGATAATTAATATGATCATGTTAAAAATTTATAATGAACTATTAAGCATAAATCATCTGATTGGAACCTTCTTTGTGTGTGGTTTCCAGTTAATTAATAAAAAAAGTTTATAATATACTTATTTTGTTTTTTATCAAATGTAAGAAATATATAGGTAAAAAACAAGTTGGAAGACCAGCGAAGTACAAAATATTTACAGAAAACCATATCCCAAAGACTAGGAAACATGCTCCCTAAAAAAAATACAAAGCAAGCATATCTTGCAAAACAAGAATACAAATCCGAGAGGAGGGTACAGGGGAACAGAATCCCCAGGACCAGCACCTCAAAAGCAAATCAAGGGAACATACTCCCTTATACAAATAGAAGCAGTAACCAAACTAGATAAAAAAAACCTGGTGAACCCATAGTAGAGAACAAATCAGAATTTGGAGTAGCAAAATAAGCAACCTAGAAGCCAATCAGCAGCAATGTAAACCTGCAATCATATAAGAATTGACTAGAAAAAAAGAAACAAGAGAAGAGGGTAAACCACACTAGAGGAATAACGACTCTAGCAACAAAACAACAATCAACATCGAGTTTCAATACAACTAGCTGCACCGAGGACAACAAATAATAAACATCAGATCCCATTAACTTGGGGATAATAGAAGCCAGAGGACTGGGCAAGCATCTTAGAAACACAAACAACAAAGAGAAAAGGGCAAGTGGCGACACAATTAAACAACAAGAACAATAGCCAGCAAGGATCTCTAGCTGACCAAGAACCAGCAACAGTGGTAGTCATTTATTGATGACTAACTGACTTCTAGCGGTTTTTCCTGCGACTCTTTCTTAGAGGGAGACCATGACTAGGGGGCAAGCCTTTGCTTTACGTCAGGTTGTTGCGTTGAGTAATAGGTATGCTAATGCCATTTGAGTCCGATCCTAAAGAATCATCAGAAAGAGTGATAATATTGTCATCCATAGAGTGCAATGCCTGCTAGGATTGGAAAGGTGCCTTAGAGGCCATCTCAGCAGGATTAGAATGCACTGCAAGGATTGAGTCAGCAACCTAGAGTGCAGGACCTTGTTAGGGAGATTTTAGCCTTTTTCCCCTCTTAATACTAGTCGAACTCCCAAAAACAACCCCTGCAAGTTGTGGTATATGGTCTCCTGAAGGTTTAGGACCAGTCTCTACTGGAGGGGAGGTAACCAGGGAGTCAGGTGTGTCTTTTAGCATCCCAGAGGTAGATACATCCTTAGTGCCAGAAGTGATTTTCGAGCATGTATTCCTGGTATGACCAGCTACACAACAAATAGAACAGAACTGAGGTTTATATTCATAAAGAATTTTTTGCTTGATAAGAGTGCCAACAAGCATAGAAATATTAAGAGCTCGAGGTAATTCTGCAGATAAATTTACTTTTATCATAACTCGAGCAAATGATACCCGAGACACGGATAGAGTAAGATCATCACATCTAATATATTTTCCAATAACATTGCTAATTTTAGACAGACAGTCTTGGGACCAATATTCCAGTGGAAGGTTGGGAAGCCGAAACCAAACTGGAACAAAAGACATATCATGTTCGGCTTAATGACTAGTGGTTTCCCTTGGACAGAGTAAGGACCTCTATGTAACACTCTGCTCTTGTCTGTAGCAGCAGAGAAACAAAAGACAAGCCAGCCAAAGTCATGTAGGTGCAAGGTAACATTGCATTTCCAATGAATTTGCCAATGATAGTGTATCCCGGGGTTTTACCAATGGAGTAGCCAATTAAACATGATTTCCATATGTCTTTGTGTTCACCAAAATCCTTAAAGAGCACATATTAGAATTTGAAATTGAATATACTATAATACAATGTGTTCCAAAATAACAATGGGCATTGCAGAAACCCTAGAGCAATTTGCTTCATTAAAAGATAAAACAATACCTATATGAGGTGAGGCAGATGTGGGTAGGACTTGCCCAGAAACAACATGAGGGTTATTATCTAGAGATTGCCCATGAGGACTGCCGACTAGCAACGGTTGAGGAAGGAGCGAAGTTGGTTGGGAATCGACCACAACCAGCTCCTGATGAGCAATTTGATCATGTCCTTCAAGAGACTTATAGCAGGCATCCTGCTTTTGTCTGGTGACCCCAACCATAGAAGAGGAATTAAAGACATCCCTGGTCCCAGAATCTAGGGTTTCAGAAGGTACCTTATAAGCTGGCATATGGGATTGACAACCCTTATATTTAGAGTCCCCAGGAGGAAGGGAGGAATCGAGGGTTGCTGTTGGGGGAGGTCTGTGAGGCAGAACTAGCCTCTTCCGATGGAGGATCATGAAGCCGCAACATCTTCTTCTTGGATTTACCCATAAGTCAGGTTGACAAACAGAGACCAGCAAGAACCAAAAGAAAATTCAAACACTGCGCTAGACAACCCGCTGTTCATAGGGCCAGCGCTGAAGGGGAGTCTAGGGCTGTGAACCAAAGAAGAGCTGTGTGGAGGGTAGGGAGCACGAGCTGAGATGTTGTACAATGAGTGAACCAAAGGTTTGCAACAGATCACAGCCTTTCTCTCACTACAAGGCAAAGCTTCTCTCTCTTGACTTGACCGACTGACTGAGAGCTCTTTTTTATACTATACTTATTTCTAATAGTATTAGTGAATCCTCTAACCTTGACATTTGTTTTTATCATTATTGAATCCTCACATTAATCTTATATCTCGAAGTCATCTTTAACTTATTATTATTATTATTATTTATAATTTATATAGTTAACCTTCCTGTGGTTTGACCCCGGTATTGTCAAGTTATTAATTACTTCGACACTCCTACACTTGGGAGAAGACAAGTGATAAGTGATAAATATTGTGTCAAAATCATCTTTTAATGAAGAAATATGGAATCCCTCGAGCCATGATAAGTGATGGTGGAACACATTTCTGCAACAAGTCATTTGAGTCTTTAATGAAGAAATATGTAATCCCATACAAAGTTGCCACCTCTTATCACCCTCAAACAAGTGGACAAGTAAAACTTACTAATAGGGAGATCAAACAGATCTTGGAGAAAACAGTGAACCTTAATAGGAAAAACTGGTCTTTAAGACTTAATGATGCACTTTGGGCTTATCGAACTGCTTATAAAACATCATTAGGTATGTCACCTTATAGACTAGTCTATGGAAAACCTTGTCACTTGCCGTGGAACTTGAACATAAAGCTTATTGGGCTATTAAAGCTTTCAATTCAAACCTTAATGATGCTAGTCAGCTGTGAAAAATTACAAATAAATGAGCATGAGGAAATAAGAAATGATGCTTATGAAAATTCAAGAATTCATAAAGCAAGAATCAAAGAGTTTCATGACAAGAAAATAATGAGAAAAACATTCAATGTTGGTCAAAAAGTCTTGCTTTATAATTCTCGACTTCATTTATTTCCTGGAAAACTAAGATCAAGATGGAGCAGTCCTTTTATTGTGAAACATGTGTATCCATATGGGGCCTATGATATCAAGAATCCAAAGAATGGTAATTTTTTCAAGGTAAATGGATATCGTTTGAAAGTTTATTTTGACAACTTTTCAGTTGAAAATGACTCTATTGAATTGGGTGATCCTGTATATAAAGATTGATTCATTTTCTCACATTGTTTTTATGTTTATTTTTTGTTTGACTTTTGTTTTGCTAGTCTCTCACCCTGATCAAATGGCGGATAGCGGTACTCCACGACTCTTAAGTCGGTTCTTTCAGTTTCCCATGATAACTGATATCTGTGTATATATTTGTTCAATTCTTTGCTCTTTCTCCTTTCTTTGCATCTTGTCTCCAATTCCCATTTGAAAATGGACACCACTCTTGAAAAATTGAAAAAGTATTTTCCCGTTTTGCCTCCAAATGCGATTACAAAAATTTACCATGCTATGTGGGAAAGATTGAGGTTGCTAATGAATCATGAAATTCCTGAAGATATTCGCTGGTTGATTGAAGCAAAGGTTCGATTATCAAGTGAGTCCTCCAATTCTTTCATTTCATACATGTCTGGAACAGGTAAAAGCACTTTTGTGAAGAAACGTCGTGCAAAACGACCGAAAGTCTGTCACATATGTGCCAGATGGACTTGTAATGAAACATGTCATTCTTTAGGAATGGTATCTGTAAACTGTGATGATAAAATACAATTCATTAAGGATGGCCTGAGTAAGGGGTCTTTAGATAATCTTCTATTGACTCTTGAGACGCACCCTAGTGGAGATGTGCATCGTGCAATTCATGATTTATGGCCATAATTCCATAAAGAACATGCTCAACATAGTCTTGGAAATCTAACTAAAAAAGACCATAATTGCCAGTTTTTAAGAAATCTGGATGGGAAGCCTATCCCCGACCCATAGAGGGCGTTTAAGCCCTTTTTTGACATAAAACTAAGGGAAGATGTGAGCCACTACCTGTACATATACACGATTTTTCAAAATAAATAAACAAATAAATCAATAAAGAAAGAGAGAGAGTGGGACTCTAGTTAGCTTACATACAGGTGGTATGATTGCATTTTCATCTATAAAATCTTCTCTTCCTTCCCTTCATTTCTACTCAACCCATACATTCAATAGATATAGAAGTGTGTAGAAATGGCAAGTTCCTCAAGTCATTAATAAAAAATATTTGTGTTTTTGGTGGATCCAGTCCTAAAAAGGAAATAGAGTTTTTAGAATCAACAAATCATCTTGGTCAGGTACTAGTTGAGAGAAAGATTCATTTAGTGTATGGGGGAGGCAGTCTTGGGTTAATAGGGGGTGTATCAATAGTTGCATTTTTAGGAGGCAATCAAGTTTTGGGGGTCCTCCCCAAAACTTTAGCAAAAGGGGATATAATTGAAAAAATAATTGGAGAAGAACTACAGGTCTCTGCAATGTTTGATCGAATGAATGCAATGTTTAACCATGCTGATGCCTTCATTGCTTTACCATGTGGTCTGGGCACATTGGAAGAGATCTCTCATATTTTCTCTTGGACCCAACTGCACATTCACCATAAACCCATAGGTCTGTTAAATGTTAATTGTTTTTATGATAATTTGTTGTCTTTTCTTGATCATGTTTTGAAACAGAAATTCCTTACATATTCGGCACGACAAATCATAATCTCTGCTGCTACTGCTGAGCAATTGATTGACCAAGTACAATCTTTCATCCCTGTAATTGATCCCTCCATGAGTCGCATAAATTGGTCAATTATGGAAAGACGTAAAAAACTTAGATTGGATTTGAGCCTTTGTTTGTGAAACTTTGTGTCTTTTGGTTTTATTAATAGCATTTTTTTTATTTCTTATATTTGTTTAATTGTGTTTCAGGCTTGTCGGTGTTCGTTGTTTCAAGTGATGGCTTCTATACTATATCTTTCTACCCTAGGACATTAAGGACAATGTCTCGTTTTGGTTGGGAGGAAAGGGTAATAGTTGATATTAAAAAAAAAAAACTAACTGTGTTTTCCATTTCATAAAACATTTGCAAAACTGTTGTTACTAATATGGTAGAGTAAAGGAGTTCTTTTGTCAAAGTGACTCTTAAGATGCATCTAAGTAAACATTCTCAACAAGGTCTATCAGAATACTTCTTAAAATATTCAGGTTTACAAACTCTTGCATTATCATCAATTGATTATGCTTATATACTCATTTAATAAGTATTCTTAAACCTTCATTTTCACACACACACTTTAACAAATGATTGTGGGTTGCACATTAGATTATTATATTATTTATGTTCTTTCGTTAAATGTCGCAACTAAAGGAAAGGGATAATATATAATTTGCAAAAAAAAAAAAAAAACAAAAACAAATTGATAATATTGATGATAATTAAAATGTAGATAAGTTTGATTTCGTAACCTCCCTAACCTAAGCAATTAAGCCCAAAAGGGTGTTTTAACACCTAATACCCTAAAGTCAACTGACTTGAGAGCTATTGGCCTAGTGGTTGTTACATGGATTAAGGAGAAAAGCTTAAGGAAATCAAACATTACACTATCTACGTATCAGTATCTGCAATCCAAGTTACTAAGCTCATAGGGGTGTCTTAACACCTAATGCCCTAAGACCAACTAGTTTGTGAGTCATTAGTCAAAAGCTCTTTACATGGGTTAGAGATGCATTGTGTTTTAAGTTATATGTATATATATTAAAAAGAAAAGAAAAGAAAAGATAATAATCCCAACCTAAGGAAGTCAACCTTAAATATTAGAACAAAATATTATTTTCTTCCAATAAAAGCCCCATCATCTATGTTTTCATACATTAAGCACATAAAAAGGAAGGTTTATTAATATTTTTTTTAAGAGATATTGAGCAGATATATATAAATTTAATGAGAGTTTGTTTGTTTGGATAGATTAATGGAAGTTGAATGATGAATGCCTTGCTTTGTAGAACTTGCAAAAAAAATTTCTATTTTAACGCTTTGATTACTAGGGACTAGTAATAAGCTGGTTCGAGGGTGTAATTAATACTTAAAAGTGTATTTTTATCAAGGTTTTATATCATCATTTTGCACTTGAAGTATCAATAATTCCTTAACTAGAGCATGTTTTATAATAACATATCTAATAATATAAGATACCTTTAATTTATGGTAAATGTTCATCTTAAATGCAAGCCTATCACATAAATCAAGAGATTGATTGATGAGTTTAACTACTAAAATTGAGAAGACAAAGGAAGGGCTAAGCTTAGAAAAGAGATGATGGTTCAATCCAAACTAGAACACCATTTGGTTATTGGATCGTAATTGGAGTTGTAGAACTTGGATTTAGGCATACTCTATATGGATGAAACGCTAAGACATAGGCCTAAAACTTTCATGACGAGTGCAAGATTCAAATAGGCCATTTTCAAGTTCAAATTGTACCATTAACGGAGAAGTCCGAATCTGTTCTGCAGCCCATACACTGTTTAATGTTGTGCCCCTATCTCGAGTTTTAGAAGTCCAAATGTACCGATTCATTTTTTGTTGGAAAGCTGAGATAATTTCATAAAACTTTCATGATATAAATTTGTTCAAATTCTAACGTTAACAATGACGTTTTGTTCAGACAAGAAGATAAGGATTGTCACCAAGTCAAGATGTGGCCACCCACTCAATAATTAGTCATCAAATCAATAGTTCAAATTTTTTCCTTATAAAAAAAAGGCATTTGCCATGCATTTAATCATCTTAGTTGTTCAGATCAAGATCTTGCTCTTGCTTTTTTTATTTGTATTTTGTAATGTTCAAGTTTTATTCCATGTTATATTTTCATTAATCTCTTGTTTATGCCTTTCATTTCCTTTACTATACTTATATGATCATATTCTCCTCTTATTTATTTATGTTTCTCTTCTTCATAATGTTTAGCTAAGTTTATTATGTCAAGGTGAAAAGGTTTCACTAATGGTGTTAGAATAGGTATAATATAAACTCAACATGGACTTCAATGTTTATATCCAAGAAAGTTTGTTATTAACATATCTTATCTTTTTATCTTACTAATTCTTAATACCTTGCTTGTTAAATGGCTAATCTAGATTTGTGTTGTGTAACACTTGGTACAACAAATGCTTAGCAATTTCATAGCCAACCGTATGGTATAACCTACACCTGTGCTATGAAAGGAATTTGATTTGCTATTAACATAAGTTAGCATCATGAATTCCTGACAATATTTAAAAGTTTGGTGTTACTTAAACAAGATAATTAATATGATCATGTTAAAAATTTATAATGAACTATTAAGGATAAATCATCCGGTTGGAACCTCCTTTGTGTGTGGTTTCCAGTTGATTAATAAAAAGAGTTTCTACTATACTTATTTCTAATACTATTAGTGAATCCTCTAACCTTGACATTTGTTTTTATCATTGTTGAATACTCACATTAATCTTACATCTCATAGTCTTCTTTAACTTATTATTATTATTATTATTTGTAATTTATATAGTTAACTTCCCTGTGGTTCGACCCTGGTCTTGTAGGGTTATTTATTACTTCGACAGTCCTACACTTGAGAGAAGACATCAATCTTTCGGTCGTGTCAATTCCTCATCCATAAAACAAGTGATAAATATTGTGTCAAAATTATCTTCTAATAAATATTCATTGTAAACACCCAAACGAAAATATATATATGTCTATATATATATATATATATATATATATATATATATATATATATATATATAAAGAGAAAGAGAGAGAGAGAGATGGTGATGAATGCAGTTTTCGCTGCCGATGCAGAAATCGGCAGTGACGCAGTTTTCGCAGCCGATTCTGGATTTGGCAGCGACGTTGTTTTCGCTGCCGATGCAGAAATCGGCAGCGACGCAGTTTTCGCTGCCGATGCAGAAATCAGCAGCGATGCAGTTTTCGCTGTCGATTTCTCAATCAACAGTGACACACAGCTGGGAGGGAGGGGTAAAACTGGTTTTAGATAAACCAAACCAGGATAAGGACACACCTAAACCAACCCCCAAACAACCTAATTCATTTGATGGGTAGTATAAATACAAAGAGGGGAGAGAGAATGACTGATCTTCTTCCCAAACCAACAGCTGCATGTCATTTTTCCCTTCCCCTTTCACAACAGAAACGTGAATCACACCATTAGAGAGTGTCTTGTGAGCTTGTGAGGGAGAGATGAGACCTTGAGAGAGGAGTGGGCAGCTGCATAGAGGAGAGGAAAAAGAGAGCTGGAAAACATGAGAGGAAGAAGAAGGAGGAGAACCAGCAGCTGAAGAGAAAAGAATAGTGTCAAACCTTCCTCAAACTTAGTTAAATTCAGAAGGTATGGGTCATGAAACTCCCTTCCTCTTCCCCTTAAAATCAGAAACAAAAATGAAGAAGAAAAGCCCTAAGAAAAATTGATCTAAGACCTAAGCCACCTATGAAGGAAACTGAAATTAACTAGGAGAACTAGCAAACAGAAGCGAAATAAAGTCAATTTCAGAACATCTAACAAATCATGGTAGAGGGCTGGCTTTAACTATGGGGTAGGCCAGCATGCATGTGCGTGTGTTCTGCTGGAATTTAATGTGTTCTGCTGTGATGTTGTTGCTGGAAATTAATGTGTTCTGCTGTGATGTTATTGCTGGAATTTAATGTGTTCTGCTGTGATGATTGTTGCTGCAATTAATGTGTTCTGCTGTGATGTTGTTGCTGGAATTTAATGTGTTCTGCTGTGATGTTAGTGCTGGAATTTAATGTGTTCTGCTGTGATGTTATTGCTGGAATTTCGTTGAAGAACTATGTGCTGGAATTTCGTTGAAGAACTATGTGCTGAAATTGATGATTCTGATTTGTGTGTTGCGCAGCGAAATTCAGTTTCGCTGCCGCAACGGAACCTCCTGCAGCGAATTGATATTCGCTGCCGATTTGTGTGTTGCGCAGCGAAATTCTGTTTCGCTGCCGCAACGGAACCTCCTGCAGCGAATTGATATTCGCTGCCGATTTGTGTGTTGCGCAGCGAAATTCTGTTTCGCTGCCGCAACTGAACTTCCTGCAGCGAATTGATATTCGCTGCCGAGTTGTGCGTTGTGCAGCGAAACTGTGGCGCCAACAGCGATGCAGTTTTCGCTGCCGAACTGGCTGCCGGCAGCGAAACAGTTGTCGCTGCCGAACTGACAGCCCGCAGCGAACAAGTTCTCGCTGCCGAATTCCTACAATAAGCCTCCTAGGCAGGAATGACTTAAATGCTAGTAACAATTTCATGTTATGATGGTGTAAAATATGGAACTCTTGAATGTGAACATATGAACTCTTGGAATAAGTGTGATGACGAATATGATTCAAAAATAAAATAAATACAACTGTGCTAATTTGTGACCATTGATGTCTTAGGTGGTGCGGTCGGGAGTGGACCATCATCAAGACAGGAACGACCCACAGGTGGAGCAGGTAGGTGACTTGCACCTTTCTTTTCTTATGTTGAATCTTGAAATATTTTAACTTGAGTACTATCATATTGTTAGAACCGATATTAGATTGTTGAACGCTTAAATGTTGATTAAAGATTGATTAGCTTCGGCTAATGGCATCCGAATGGATGGCCGGGACAAAAGAGTGATTAGCTTCGGCTAATGGCATCCGAACGGATGGCCGGGACAAAGAATGATTAGCTTCGGCTAATGGCGTCCGAATGGATGGCCGGGACAAAGAATTGATTAGCTTCGGCTAATGGCATCCGAATGGATGGCCGGGACAAAGGAGTGATTAGCTTCGGCTAATGGCATCCAAACGGATGGCCGGGACAAAGAATGATTAGCTTTGGCTAATGGCGTTCGAATGGATGGCCGGGATGAAGGACTGATTAACTTCGGTTAATGGCATCCAAACGGATGGATGGCCGAAAAAAAAAAAGAGTGACTTCGCTGCCGATGCAGAAATCGGCAGCGACGCAGTTCCGCTGCCGATTCTGGATCGGCAGCGACGCAAATTCTGCTGCCGATACAGAAATCGGCAGTGACGCAGATTCTGGATCGGCAGCAACACAGATTTCCGCTGTCGATTCTGGATCGGCAGCGACGCAGATTCCGCTGCAGATTCTAGATCGGCAGCAACACAGTTTTCGCTGCCGATTCCTGGATCGGCAGCAATGCAGTTTCTGCTGCCGATTTTGGATTGGCAGCGACGCAGCTTTCACCATGGAATCCGGATGGATGGCCGACACAAATGAATGACTAGTTTTGGCGGATGGCATCCGAAAACTTGTGTATCTATATGTACTACTAGTTGTTATAGCAAATACATGAAGAAATTATAATTGTTAATGTTTTATTTAATTGCCAAACCGTTAGTTACCATTCTTATTATTATTAAGTATTGCATTCTCTTAAATGTTTGTACTACTGCAGGGACTTCACACCAACGAGATGTCTAGGAAACCCGATACACGGGAACCTACTTTGCAAGGAATTATGTAGATGTATCTTAAATCACAATGTATTTTGTATGGATCAATGTACTGAATGTATAACTTTTATTAGATCCTTTTTGTTTAAAATTGTGATGACTATTAGTAGGATAAGACTATAAACTCATGTCTATGTATATATTTTTAATATGAACTTCAAATCAAGCAACTTTAATATTACGTGTTTGTGTAAGATTCACTTTGAAATGAAATGTTGATTGTATGGATTGTATTTTGATGATGTGAGAATTTAGATTTATTGATTGCCGGCACCATGTGGATTGAATGCATAAAAAAAAAAAAAAAAAAAAAACAATTACTGTGTTTTGGGCTTGGAAAGCCGGGTTGTTACATTCATGTTGCACAAGGTTTCTCACAAAGATCTAACATTGATTTTGAGGAAACTTATTGTTCAGTTATGGATACAATCACTTTCATATTCTTGATTGGTTTAGTAGTCTCATAAACTCTAGATATGCGTTTAATGGATGTAGTTACAACATATCTATAAGAATCATTAGATAAAGATATCCATATTAAAATCCCTAAAGAATTCAAAATGTCTAAAGCCTTTTATGATAACCCATAAGTGTTTATTATATTAAACTACAAAAATCTTTATATGTGTTGAAGCAATCTGGTCGAATGTGGTATAATCGTCTTAATGAATACCTCCTAGAAAAGGCTTTGAGAATAATGAGATTTACCTATGTATTTTTATTATGAAAATCACATATAGATTTGCTATTGTTGCAGTATATATTGATGATTTAAATCTTGTTGGTACTCCTGAAGAGCTCATAAAAATTGCAACCTATTTGAAATATGAATTTGAGATGAAAGATCTTAAAAGGACAAAATTTTATCTTGGTTTATAATTTTGAACATCTTTCTAATAGAATATTTTTCCATCAATCGACGTATATAGAAAAGGTCCTGAAGCAATTTTACATGGACAATGTTCATTCTTAGAGTACATCTATGGTTGTTTGATCACTTAATGTAAAGAAAGACCTTTTTCGACTATTAGAAGAGGATGAAGAAATTCTTGGTCTAGAAATACCATATCTTAGTGTTGTTGGAGCACTCATGTATCTTGCAAATTGTACAAGACCAAAAATATCTTTTCCAATCAATTTATTGGCAAGATATAGTTCCACTCCCACAAAAATACATTGGAATGGGGTCAAACATATACTTTGCTATCTCCGTGGAACAACTAAAATGAGGTTGTTTTATAGTGGATCAAATTCACAATTAATTGGATATGTAGATGCAAGTTATCTCTATAAAGAGAGATCACAAACAGGTTATCTATTTACCTATAGAGGCACTGCCATTTCTTGTGGCCTTCCTCCAGCAAAAAAGAACTTCATCTTCCCCTCACCGTAGGTTGTTGATCCAACCTACCAAACATAAACACAGAGAAACTAGGATGATAGAGAAATAAGAATAAAAAAAATAGGTAGGGAAAAAAACACAGATGAGGAACAAGAATAGAGAGAGATAGAGAGAATAAGAGAAAGCCAAAAAAAAAAACCCGAGCATAGAAAGGCAAGAACAAAGGATAAGTGAATGAAAAACAAAAGCAGAGGGGAAGAAAGTAGCTTTGGCAAGTGATTAGTAATTAAAAGTGTATTTTTATCAAGGTTTTATATCATCATATTGCACTTAAAGTATCATTAAATTCCCTAACTTAAACATGTTTTATAATAACAGGTCTAATAACATAAGATATCTTTCTCTTTTTTTTTTTATCAAATGTAAGAATTTATAGATCAAAATTAAACAAGCTGGAGACCAGCAAAACATATATACAAGTTAGACAGTCAAAAGGAGCATACTCCCTAGAGAAAACCAAAGCAAGCCTATCTTGCTAAACAGAATATAATACAAAAGGCGTGTGCAGGGGAACAACCTTCCTAGGACAACCACACCGAAAACATAACAAGGGAACAAGCTTCCTTATAAACATCATTAATTTATGGTAAATGCTCATTTTGAATGCATGCATATCTCTCAGTTTAAAGGATTGATTGATGTGTTTAACTATTGCAAGTGAAAAGACAAAGAGAGGGCTAAACTTAAAGAAGAGATGCTAGTTCAATTCAAACTAGAACATTATTTGGTTATAGGATCATAACTGAAGCTGTAGAACATAGATTTAGGTCTGGTTTATATAGATGGAAAGCTAAGACATAGGCCTAAAACTTTCATTAAGAGTCCAATATTCAAAAGGGTCGTTTTCAAGTTCAAATTGTAGCAACAAAAGAGAAGTTAGAATATGTCCTGTAGCCCAAACACTGTTCAGTGTTCAGCCCATATCTCGAGTTCTATAAGTCCAAATGAGCTCATTCTTGTTTTGTTGGAAAGTTGAGACAAATGCCCAGAACTTTCATGAGGACTATCTTTCAAATTCTAACGTTAGTAATGATGTTTTGTTCAGACAAGAAGATAATGGTTGTCACCAAGTTAAGAGGTGGCCACCCACTCAATAATTAGTCATCAAATCAATAGTTCTGAATGTTAGCCTAGAAAAAGACGCATTTGCTATACATTTAGACATTTTGGTTTTCATATCAAGATCATATTCTTGCTTTCTTTCTTTGTATTTTTGTAATGTTTAAGTTTTACTTTCATTAATCTCTTGTTTATGCTTTTCATCATAACTATGTTCTTATCTAGTTTATTTATGTTTCTCTTCTTCACAATGTTTAGCTAAGTTTATTATGTTAAGGTGAAAAGGTTGAACTAATGGTGTTAGAATAGGTATAATATAAACTCAACATGGACTTCAACGTTTATATTCAAGAAAGTGTGTTATTAACATGTCTTATCTTTTTATCTTACTAATTCTTAATACCTTGCTTATTAAATGATTAATCTAGATTTGTGTTGTATAACCCTTGGCACAACAAATACTTGACACTTTCATAGCCTACTGTATGGTATAACCGACACCTGTGCTATAAATGCAACTTGATTTGTTGTTAACTTAATGAATTCCTGACAATATTTAAAAGTATGGTGTTACTAAAATAAAATAATTAATATGATAATGTTAAAAATTTATAATGAATTATTAAGGATAAATCATCCGATTGGAACCTCCTAATCCCACGAGCCCTGAAGTTAATGATCATGTAAACCACCATTGACCTTGAGATTTGTGGAACTCAAACTGGTGACCTCTAGGAAGGAAACGTAGGGCCTGACAAGTTGAGCTATATCCCTCAGGGTTACCAAGATGTAAGATCTTCATTTTCCTTCCCTTTGCATTTTAATTACATAGGCTCTATGCATCTTGAATTATAATTAACTCATCTTGAACATTTCACGCAAGCCAACTGACAATGGCCAACCAAGTCACTTGTTTTGGCCAATGACTAGGCTGGGCCAGCTGGGTCCGGCCCAACTCGTGCAGCTGGGCTCAATCCAAACCCAAAAAAATAGCTAAGACCAGGCCCAGCCTAGGCCTAGCCAGTCCAAGTTGTTTTGGGCCAAGGGTATGTTTGGCAAAACACACCCTTATGATATACCCCTTTTATTTCAACCCAATTTGTTTTGATATCTAGTCAAACAGGTCTTTTTTTATATCAAAAAATTCTAAAAAAATTTATGGACCCTTTTAAATTTATTTGTGAGTCCCTCTTGCTTTTTTTTTTTAAATGATTTCACTATGTATTTGATTTGTGGTTTTTTATTATGAGATGCGAATCCAGTATACAATATATGCCTATCCTTTTTTTTTTCTTCCAAAAAAATATAAAGAAATATAGATGCTTTCCTTCCAATTGATTTTACTAGTTTATTTACTAGTGTCAAGAGTCAGGAATACCATATTGTTTTGTGTTATGTAATATTTATCAACGCAAGAGTTGGAAGTATTCGTAGCCAAATATCCACTAGCACTAGAGTCAGGAGTATTATCCATCGATAACATAATACAACAAACCCTTAGCAATTTAAGACAAAACCAACAGTGCAACCTACCTTAGGTATGATGCTTAAATAGTGATAATATCTTCTCTTTTGAGTAACCAGTCTCGCACCATAGAATCTCTGTTGACCAGTTGGCATAGTTATCAAATGTGACTTGGGGGTTGACCCGGTCAAGAGGCCAAGTTGTGGGTTACATGGGTCAACCAGGAAAAATTTAAAAATATATATTTGAAATTTTAATATTCATATGAAAAAATAAGAAACAATTCACGGGTAAGGGGATCACCATGTATCGACTAGCAAATATATGTTAGGATCTCAGGTAAAGGGATCACCGACTAACATATATTTAGTGTATGTTAGGGTCCCGAGTAAGGGGATCACTATGCATCAGTGCCTATAGGGTGATGATCATACCATTAAAAAGGTGGTATTGACAATGTGTTAGGCGGAAATAGATGTGGTTGATTTTATGAAATCTTAAATGGAAGTTGGAAATGGGAGATGAAAAGGTTTTAGTAGTGGAATGAGAAAGAGTTTCAATGGAAACAAAAATGGGAGAAGTGAATAGAATAAGAATACATGTCTATCTATTTAAATTATTGGATATTTATGTTACTATGCTTATTGTGATATTCGTATTTCAATAATATGTATTTTGTTTCAGGACCATTGCATGTGCGGTAGGAGTAGATTCTAGCTTTTGCTCACCTTTTTGTTATGTAGTCTAGGGAGTATATCCTTGTATTTTATAATATTAAAATATTTGTATAACTTAATTTATATAGCTAATGTTTAAACTTGAATAAATGAACTTAACTCTGAAATTCATATAATAATGTTTCATGCATGCGTGTTTATCTTGTTTATCCTTCTATAATGATATTGTTGTTCAATGTATGTTACAAATATTATGGTTGAGATGATGATAATGTTTGTGGGATTGAGACCCATGATGATTGGATTGTGATTAAGTTATAAGTTGTGGGATTTTAGAAATGTAAACAAGTTATATGTCGATAACATGGGATCTCCCGGTATAGGAGAGAATCTGCTGAAATTTTGGTAGACTTATATAAGAAAATTATACATACATATATATATATATATATATATATATATTATTTACCCTGTTTTCCATTTGATATGTGACAGTTGTTTTGTTCGAATAAAGGGATGTCACATTTTAGTATCAGAGCCCGGGTTGTTATTCTAGGGATTGGAATATTGATATGGTTTTTTTAAATGTGTTTCAGGATGGCTAAAACAAGTTAAAGAGCCTAGACTAATTCATCCCCTTTTCGGAGAAGTGACTAGAGTTCTCATTTTGAGAGTGATCCAGATTGGGATCCTTTAGAAGACACCTTCTCTCATGTACCTGCAGCACCAATACATCCTGAAAGCGGCGAGTTAAAAGGACTCTAAGATGATTTGGCGTCCCGTAGGGTAAAGGCATCATTGCTTGTGGCATCAGATAGGCAAGGATAAGATTATATGCCTCTACTGACGACGCCGACAGTGGCACCAAACCCATTCTCGGATCCTGCATTTATGGATCACTTAGTGAGGGGTATGGTAGCGAGGATGGCAGCGAGAGCCTCTAGTACAGCTCTTAGACTAGAAAGAGTAGTCACCATAGTGCAGTGGGTGAAAGGTATGCAAGAGATGGGTTATGTGACTTACTGCGGGGAGGAGGATGCTAAGATTGTTGGACACTACTTGAAGAAGGTGGAAAGAGTTATAAGTCAGATGCAGGTGCAAAAGGAGTTTATTCTAAATCGGTAAAAGTAAAACAACCCTACCATTGCTGTCGATTTCTAAATCGACAACGACACAGTCCTCGTTGCTGATTCTGAATTGGTAGTGACACAGTTCTCGTTACCAATTTCTAAATCGAGAATTGAATCGGCAGAGACACAATCCTCTGTGCTGATTTCTAAATAGGTAGCGACACAGCCCTCAATGCTAATTTCTGAATCGATAGCAACAAAGTTTTTTATTATCAATTTATGAATCGAGAATTGAATCGGCAGTGACACAGTCCTTCATGCCAATTTTTGAATTGGTAGAGGCTTTGTGTGTTGACGAATCCATGTGTTTTGTAAAACCTCGATGAAAATTTAGTATTGGGCTAACCAATGTTAGAAAGAATTGAGGAGTATGGAGTGACTTGCTCTAAGGGGAAGTGGGAGGGAGCAAAACC
Source organism: Populus tomentosa (assembly GCA_018804465.1). Lineage (NCBI taxonomy): Eukaryota > Viridiplantae > Streptophyta > Magnoliopsida > Malpighiales > Salicaceae > Populus > Populus tomentosa. The sequence goes on from JAAWWB010001802.1 coordinate 37,362, forward strand.
GACCTACACTAAATGGATATGACCAGCTCTAGGATGAGCCAAATAGGGATAAGAACAAGGGTAACCAACCTTCTAAACACCCCTCCGCATTTAAGGGGGATATATATGCAACAAATGAGAAAGAATGACCTTTGCTCTCCCAAAAAATGACAATTGTCATTGCAGCTGTAGTAACCACCCTTTTACACTCCCCAAAAACAACAGTTCTCATTATAGCTGTCATTGCAGCTATAGCAACAACCCTCCCAAAAAGATAACTAAACCAGATAGCCTACATGCCAAACCCCATGAACGAAGAGTGAGTAGAGAGTTGGGAGAGAAGGAGCCTAGATCTCTCCCTCAAAACTGGTTGCCGCTTTGCTGAAATAACCTCTTTCTCTTTCAAAAAACCAACCACCAAACCCATTTGCATGTTGTCTTCTTTTTTGATAAAATATAATAAAGCTGGAGAGCCATCATGTCAAAATATATGTAGATATGTAAAGAAAAAAAAGGGAACAGGCCCCCTTAGACACAAAGGAGGCTAGGGGGACAAACTCCCACAAAAGCCAAAACAGACCTAACCAAAAGAGCTAAAACCTAAATTAGTAGCAATTGCCCAACTTATAATAGCAACTGATGAGGCAAGCAGGCAATGCACCAGCATAACCAACAACTAGCAACACGGCAACAAGCTAAAATCGACTTTAAAAGCCAAGAGCGGGTATGAACACAACAAGACAACAACATATAGCAATAAACCAGCACAACCATCCAGCAATAAGGATGTAAATAGGAAATGCACCAACACAACCAGCAACAATAACCAAATCATGACTTTAAAAGCCAAGACAAAACAAGTAGGAACCCTGCACAAATAGCAAACCCAGCAACACAACAACAAGCTAACCTCAGCACAAGGCCTAAGGTAGGCTCACGAGATCAGACACGCAAGCAAAACCAGCAACCAACAATAAACAATCCTCAGCAATAACTACCAAGAAGCAAACAGACAAAGACCTACACAAATGGCAAAGCCAGCAACATAACAACAGGCTAACCACATCACAGGGCAAAAAGGAAAGCAAGAAAGAAGAACCAGCAAAGAGAACAAGCCCGCAAGATGACAGCAGTAAGCCAGCAAAAGGCAGAACAAGCCTAACAATAAGTAAGAGAAAAACCAGGACCATGACAAAAAAGGTAACAAGGACTTGATCAGCTCAGGATCAAGAACATCACAACAAGTCTTTTACAAGATACATAATAAGATAACAAAGTGATGTGGACCAATTCAGAAACACCAGCAAGGACCCATTACATGTTCCAAATGGTCCAATGACTCGATCCAAGACAAAGACATTGAAAGAGGCATTGAATGCATTGGTTTTGAAGGTTTCAACCAAGTCAGAATTGAAAGGTCCATTGGAGTATAAAGAGGAGACCCTGGTACATCTTATCCATTTGTAAGAGGGGTCCAATACAACCTTATTTGCGCCATGAAGTGAGGATAGTAAAGGAAACAAAAGAATCCTACTACAACTTGGAAACAACATGGATTTAATATTAGGAGCTTTATTTTATTTTGTTAGCTATAGCCCAAGGCTTGTTTGGGCTTAATTAATACTTTGTTTTCAGCTAGGATCCCAGGCTTGTTTGGATTAAGTTATGGGCTTTTCAGTTAGGGTTTTGGATCAGTTTTGAGTGGACCTCATATAAGTCCACATAAGAGGTCCGTTAGGGTTAACTTTTTAAGAACTATTTAAACTCGTGTAAACCAAAATTTCAGCAATTTGATGATTATTACTTCTGAATTTTTCAGTTTTAACATGTGATAGTCATTCTTGCATTCTTCAGTTCTTGAACGAACTAAATCTGACTTATCAAAAGATTAATTGACTTCGTGGCGTCATTCTACTCATTCTAATAGTGTTGGTGCCTTAGACAGGTTTCCATTGTGTCACACTCCTATCAAACCTATTTTGGTTTTTCGGGATCAGATCTCAATCTTGATTGTGGGTTGCGTGACCACGTGACCACGAGGTTCGTATCACAGAAGGAACAAGCACCCTTACAAATAAAGATCCACAAATATAATGAAAACAAAGGAGAAAATTAGAGAGAAGATGAGGCAGCAGAATCATCAGAGCGACTCTGATGCCTTACATCAACCGCAACAGACTTCTTGGTTACTCCATCATGTCTCCCCTGTTGGCCAAAGCTAGTGGCCGTAGCGACTCTGCTATGAGTTAGATATTTCCTCGTAGAAGGCTTCACATCTGCAATAACATTATGATCGTTAGAGACATGTACAACATTTAGGGAAGTAGAGTGTTTAGCACCAGAATGTCCTGCTTCAGCTAGTTTGGTCCTTGGATCGATGGATGGTTCATCATGAAGGCCTTCATTGTATAGTTGTTGTTTCTCAACAATAGCAATTTCAACTGAAGGGCTGGAACAGCCAGAGCCAACAAAAGCTTTGTGATATCGGTTTTTACACTTGTGACCAGTCCCTTTGTTGCAGGTGGAAGCTGTATACCCAAGAACTCGATATCAAGAACTCGATATTGTTTGGAGAAGCAAGGTAGGGATTGATACATTACCTGTTGAGTTAAGGGTGAACTGTTGGGTAAGACTAGATTTATAGAGGTAGGCATATCAATAAACAGGTAAACCTCTATAAGAACTCTGGCATATGAAAGCAGAGTCATATAAGTAGCAGGAGCAACATATTGAATGGAACTGTTGGGTAGAACTGTTGCATGTTTTCTTCTTTGAGTACTTGAGTGAAGGAGAGTTAAAGAGAAGGGTGGCGACTGAAACCATGAAAGAAAAGGTTGCCTAGGGCTAGCTAGAACCAGTCAACAGATGAAGAAGAGCAGAAAACCAAGATTTGAGGGAACAACCATACCACCAATACCAGCTCAAAAGCTGTCTAAAAAATGTGAGGTAAGACAAATATCCTTTCCTTCATTGGTTGTTACCCCAGATTTCAGACAAAAAGGAAGGAAAGAAAACTCAAAAATAAAGGGGTAATGTTCTTTCACTTAACTCAAGGAATCTTGACTAAATAGACAGACCTAAGTATAGCAAAGGATGAATGAACATATGCATAGACCCTTACCCAAGAAACATGAATGATTTTGAATGCATGAACCTAGGGGAGGGCCGACCATGGTGAGAGTTGAATAAAATATAAATTAGAGTGACTAAATGCATGGATGACGATCTTGTGAGACTTCTAGGGACATACTTGAATAAAAAACAGAATCATACTTATGTCCATATGTAAATTCTGCATGTTTGATTGATGAAGTTATATGAAAAGGTGTTGGAATGATGTTAAGTGCAAATTGTGTTATTAATGAACCTTGGAAGCATGTTGCAGCTAAAACAAGAATTACACCATAAAGCATGCGACTGTGAAGCAAGAGATTGGATTTTGAATTGTGATTGTGATTATACTTGTGATAAATGTGATGATTTGTAAGTGTAAGACCAGAAATGACTTAATCATCGCTGTCAATTTCTAGATCGGCAACGACATGGATTTCACTGACGATGCTAGAATGGAAAAAACAATGACATTGCTTGAGGAGTACAAGCTAGAATGGAAAAAAAAACAGGTTGTTTAATAATGTTTGATAGATGTACAGATTAAAAAAAGATGTTGTATTTGTAACCTTTTGGTTAATAGTCCTAAAAGGATAATTTTTTTATCATTGATGGATACTTATAATATGTCCAAGACTGCTGATAAGGTATTTGAGATGTTAGATGCCATTGTGGAGAGGATTGGGAAGGAAAATGTTATCCAAGTAGTCATTGATAATGCTGCAAATTATAAGGCAGTGGGATAGTTATTGATGGAAAAAAGAAAGTGTTTGTTTTGAACACCCTGTGCTACCCATTGTATTAACTTGATATTATAAGATTTTGAGAAGAAGTTACAGGTTCATCAAGTAACTATTGCTAAGGGGAGGAGAATCACCTCATATATTTATTCAAGAACTATTCTTATTTCCATGCTAAGGCACTTTATGACAGGAAGGGATTTGATTAGGTCTGCCGCCACTCGGTTTGCTACTACATATTTGACTCTAGGATGTTTGAATGATAATAAAATGCAACTAATGATTATGTTTACTTCCAAACAGTGGAGTTCATGCAGGTTTGCAAGAATAGAAGAAGGGAAACGAATTCAAAATTATGTTTTAGACAATAGGTTTTGGAATGATATCACTACATGTATTAAGGCAGCGTATCCTCTAATTAAAGTTCTTCGATTAGTTGATTCAGATGAGAAACCAGTTATGGGTTTTATATATAAAGCAATGGATGAAGCAAAAGAGAAGATATAAGTGAATTTTGGTTATGTGAAAAAAAAAGGTATATATCTTGCTAATTTTTATTTCAATTGTTGTCTTTAATTAATATGAATGTCTTTAGAGATACTTCCAATTAAGATATTCCTAGATTGTAATGATATTTTTATTGTTTTTTTTATATAGTTATATACCTATATAGAATATTGTTAATGTAAGATGGGAACTTCAAATCCACAAGCTCTTACATGCAGCAGCTTATTATTTGAATCCTCATTATCATTATAATCCTAATTTTAAGGTTAATGCCAATATTAAAATTGGATTATATCAATACTTAAAAAGAATGGTGTCTGATGCAAGTGAAAGGTGCAAAATTGACTTGCAACTTGAATCATTCAAGGATGCAAAAGGGTTGTTTGGCATTGAGGCTGCCAAGACAGCAAGAGATAAAAAATAAAAAATAAAAAATAAAAATAAAAACTCTAGCTCAATGGTGGGATTCTTATGGGGATGAATGTTCAGAATTACAAAGGTTAGCAATCCAAGTTCTAAGCTTTACTTGTACTTCATTTGGATGTAAGTGTAATTGGAATGCATTTGAAATGGTGAGTTTTTTTTATTTTTTTATTTTAAATGTTGAAATATTTGATAAAAATCTTATAAATTTGAATTGTTTATTTAGGTTCATACAAAACGAAGAAATCATTTGCACCGAATAAAAATGAATGACTTGGTATTTATAATATCCCATCTAAAATTGAATAGTAGTCAAGTCAGAAAGCAAGCTGATGATTTTAGTGTAGAAGATGGTCTTTCATCTAATGATGATTGGATAACCAAGGGAGAAAAACATTCAAACATTGATTTGCTTGGTGTTATTGACAATGCAACACGAAGAAAAAATGATAATGAAGATGAAAGTGATGAAGAAGAAATTCATAATGATGCTGAAATAGAGAGTCATGGTACTAAAAATGATTTGGAGATTCAAATTGATGATATTGGTGTTGGTACTAGTAGTAGCACTAATGTTTATAATATTGGTGTTGGTACTAGTAGTGACACTGTCCCCTTTATGCTAATGATATTGATGAATGTCTGAGGAATAATGAGGAAAATAAAGGCAATGAAGCTTGTTTTAGTTTACATGACACTAACAAATTGTTTGTTTTAAGTTTGTTAATTATTAGTTAATGAAAAGTTATTTAAATTATGTATGAATTTTATTTGAAGCATGTATTTTAAGGTGCTTGAATTATGTATGAATTTTTATTTGAAGTATGAATTTTTTTGTAATGTATTTTAAAATTCCTTATTATTTTACGATCCGAGTTTGTTTTGCAATTTCCGTGCCATATCAAAATCGTGATTTTAACAACCTTGGTTGTAATAAATGAAAGAAAAAGCTTTAAAATATAAGAATAAAAGTGTTTGTTCTTGTTTTGGTATGATAAATTCTCTAAGAATCAAAATATGAATGCTTGGAGAAAAGAAATTGTGAACCCTTTACTTGGATGGTTTGAGGAGTATTTATGATCCATGAACTTTGTAGTTTTGATGGAGTAGAGGGGCTAGAGTGTCATTTTCTTCTGATGGCATTAATGAGGGATAAGAATCTCATACACATCATTAATGAGGGACAAATATCCTTTACACATCATTAATGATGATAGAAATATTGTAAGCCCTTGAGAGACCTTTTATACATCTATAGATGTAGAGAGATGATTATTCCAGACATGAATAGTTCTTGTTAAAAGTTTTAAGAATGAATAAACAAAGCCTTATGACCTTAACATGGGTTTATAATAACCTTATACCATTTGGGCTTGGCACATAACCTAGCCTAAGGGAAATGGGTCTGGCTGCTTGCGAGACCTATGTTCTCTTGGATTCAACATGTGGTTGAAACTAATATTGTTAGGTCTAGCATCTTGCTAGAACTATATTTGCTTGGGCTCAACACGTAGCCAAACCCAAGTATATTAGGCCTAGTAACTTGCCAGACTTATGTTTGCTTGGAGTCAGCATATGGCTAAAACCAATGGCATTGGGTCGGGCAATTTGTCAGATCCATATTTGTTTGGGCTCAACACGTGGTTGAAACCAATGGCATTGGGCTTTTTTAGGCTTAGCACGTGGGCAACAAAAGTATGTTGGGTAGAGTAGCTAGACCCACACTTACTTAAGCTTCGCATGTGACTAGACTCAAGTATGTTAGGCCTCACAGCTCATTAAACTCATGTTCGCTTGGAGCCAGCATGTGGCTAAAACCAATGGCGTTGGGTTTGACAGCTCACCAGACCCACTTGTATATGGATTACCATCCTGTGACTAGACCTTTTTTGACAGGGTTTTAGGTTTTTCACAAAGGGTAAAAAGTATTAATTCATCACTAAGAAAATTGATGTTTAGTTGGATTGAAAAGAGCTTGGAATTTGTCAATTCTGGAAAGAAATAAAAATTATGATGAAGATTTTTTTAACTTCTTATCCACTTATTCTCAATTGAAAAATATTAGCAAACATTGACAAAAGGATTCAATTATGGGATAAAATTAAGTTATAGATTAGAAACAAAATTGAGATTTCCTACACCAAAAAAATACATAAGATGCAACTTTTCCTAGTAGTGTTAAAACAATTTAGATAATGTGGAAATAACATATGATAATGGATAAAAGAAAATAAAAAATGTATCACGGGTCAAGTGACGGGTTGAGATTTCTAAAACCCGGTCAACTCGATCCGACCCATTACCCTATACTTATTTTGTCTTTATATTTGATGGTTTATGAAGTGATCATTTATTTTTATTTTATTTAAAAACATTTCGACTCTAAAACTCTTAGAGGGTGTTTGGGAGTGTGGTAGCTGTTGCTTTTCAAATAACTTTTCGTGCTGAAAAGCATGCCAATAATGTTTTTTCATTTTTTAAAAATCATTTTTGATATCAGCACATCAAAACGATCCAGAAAGTACAAACCACACTTAATTTTAGCAAAAAAAAAAATTGAAATTTTGTAAAAAGCTGTTTGGACCGCAGCGCCAAACAGCTTCTTATTAGTGAGATTTCTATTAGATTTATTTAACGTTAAAAAATAGCTTATTTCTTTGCTAGATGAAAGGGAAAGATAACCAAAACTTAATGATTGTGTAAGATATGGAAAGATAGACCTAATATTAAGAGTGTAATAACACTTAGAATCTATGTTGTACATCTATGTCTATCTCTAAATACGGATCGAAAAAATTAATAATATAAATCAAACACATAAATATTTGTAATATTCTTGTAAAAAATTAACTCAATCTAATATATCCAACTTGCTTAAATCTAAAATTATTATATAAATTGAATTTATAATTTATAAAATATTAAAAATTGAGATAGATATAATTATAGAAGAAAACTCCTTCAACTTTAGTTTTTTCGATGGCTCTTGATTTGACCGAGCGGTTGTGGATTAGTGGCAGCCATCAAAGCACAACATTCCAAGTCTACTGAGCCTTCTGTTGAACCCAAAATTAAAGAAAAGAAAAAAGAGACTGAATAGAATAAAACCACCATTGCTCTTCCTGATTTGTCTGTGACAAATGGTTCATACACACTTCGCATACATAAATCACCATGCATAAGCAAGATTTGCGGAACGCCATTGGTATTTTCTTCAATTACCAATGACATCCACAATAATGCCAGACTAGTTAGAAATGCTGAGTGAAAATTCTCCAAATACTGCTGTAGGGTTCGGAATAGCTGTTGAACCTTTACTTCGTGGTACGTTTTTCTGCAATAACCTGAAGGTGTTTCCTTTGCATGTAAAAGCAGTGAAACTTTCAAATCTTTACCATGTTCGTCACTAAATTATTTTTAAAAATATTTTTATATGTTTGTTTTTCATAAAATATTTTATAAAAAAACTAGTTAATTAAAAATATTTTACAATCAACTTTGAAACTTAATTTATTTACTAAAAAATATCTTCAACTTGTAAAATTTCATAAAATATTTTTCAAATAGCAATCCATTTATATCATCATCTAATTATTCCAACCATAACCTCATCTCACCGCAACCACCACCATCTCTTCCACTATTATTTTTACCACTATAATCTCATCTTTACCTTATTTTTCACCACCATCACTAAAAATTATTTTACATGTAAAATATTTGATGAGAAAACATTTTACATGTAAAATAGTTTACACAAAACAAACCACCAAAGGAAACACCTTGGAGAAGATATGATTTTTTAAGAAAATTCAATTTTTGAATGACTTTCTCAAGCTCTGACAAGGAAAAACAACAAATAATCAAGACACTCGAATACTTCTTATTATATTTTTTAGTTAGTTACTAATTATTTTTAAAATTCATTATATAAATACTATAAAAATATTTTATTTTTTCAATATAAAATTTAAAACCTTATAGTATACATACTATATATTCATAAAAAAAAAAAAAAAATCAATGTGAAATTTGAAGTCTTTTAACATATATACTCTATGCTTACAAAAATAAAAATTTACATTTTTTTTTAATATAAAATACAAACCTTTTGAAAAAATCTTTTAAACTTCATTATTTATAACATTTATAGCCTATGTTCACATGAATTATTTCTTAATTTTTTCAAATAAAATATCAAAACTTCAAATATTTTTTATTTATGTTTTCCAGATTGATTCGGGTAGACACAAGTTGACCTGGGTCAACCCATGTAACCTTGGACCGGGCTTCTTAGTTGGGTCAACCTCTAGAAGTCTAATAACTATGCTAACAAGCCTTGCCTAGCATGAGTTTTGGTGTTTGGATGACAAATGCAGCTCCTTTGTTGAGTCATTTCAGTCCCTAGGGTTTTTTTGGGTTATAAATCTTCCATGGGTAGGTACATTTTTGGCTAAAAGATAATGAATTTACAGAGAGCATGTAAAGAAAATGCTAGGAAAGAGGTGCGCCAAGATCCTCATCTACCTTATTCTCTTGGCATCTTTTGAGGAGGTGGAGCTGACGCCGTAGATGCAGAACCTGCCATAGCCACATTGGACAATGATATATCAGAAATTAACCCAGAAACAGAAAGATTCAGAAGGCATCAAGCCATTGGTGACCATATCACCATCACAATCAAGGTAATAAAATGGAAGTCTGGAACATTCAGCTTTCCCTTTTATATCCATAAATCCAAATCACAACCAAACATGTGGCGAGAAATACAACTCACACACAAAAACCAAAAGGCATGAATGGTGATCAGACTTAGTCTGTTCTCGTGCCACATGATCATCTTTAGGATGAACCACAAGTTTTGTCAACCCTAACGGTCATTTGAAAAATAGGGCAACATGCTTCTGCTTTCCAAGTAAACAGACAAAGCAATACCAAGGTTTCAGTATCTACAATTCATAACTTTTCTTACATTTGTTTTGAACAGCTACCACTTACAAGTAAATTACTGATTACGGCAACCGAAGCAAAACAAATAAAAGTAGAAAGACGATGCTTACCTCTTCTTGAAGCAAAATTGGGAGATGTTCAGTTGAAACCAGAGCATATATTTCTTGCAAAAGTTTCTCATCTTTGATACCAGACCATGTGACTGGAGGCAAAGCCAGTAAAAGTGCTGTTAAAACATCATTGCCAGCTGGGTGCATCCCAATGTGACTGCTTGGACCACAGCCACAACAAATCATTTTTGTTTGAGATGAAGGAACCAACACATCAAGCCCCTGCTCACTGATACCATCTACCACTGTCCCAGAAATCAAAGTAATAGGCTTGTCACCATTAGCTTTCAAGCATTTCACACATTTTTCCTTACAGAAATACCCTTCCACAGAAGCAGACTTCCCAGCCAAAATCTCTGCCCCCTGGCAACAGACACTTGCAGCAATATCAGGCAGATCATCTTCTTGATCCAGAGTTGGTACATTTCTGCAACATGAATTTGGTGAAGACAAAAATGCCACAACGTGTTTAAAAAGGTCGGTCTCCTGCACCTGTTTCAACACATCTTCCTGCCAAATCAAAAGTTTGGTTTTCAAAATTTTAAGGGCAAGAGTTTACAAACTGCAGAAAAACATCCTGCAAGTTTACGAGAAAGAACTGAAAGGAGATGAAGCTATACAACACCTTGACAGCAAGCCTTCCTTTCTCCTCTTGGCTTAGACTTTGACCACCATCCTCTTGTCTCCGAATTTCTGCGACCCACTTGATGAAATCCCCAAAACTTGATGGGAGTGATAAGAAAACAACATGGAGAACTTTGTTAATATCTTTTACATCCTCTGACTTTAAGAGAAGAGGAACATCATCCATTAAATACTTTGCAACACCAACCCAACTCTCATGCTTGCAGCTCTGCACAAAGGTTTAAAATTGTTACATAATACAAACAATATAAGTCATCCAAAATTTCAGGCATCTCGGGTCTTTTCCAAAACAATATAAAACTAGATATTCCGAACAATTTAGGCAGGTGTTTGTCTGAGACAAACTCATTCTCGCATTCTACCAATGCCGGGCCATAAGTTTCTGCATAATTGCAGTGAAGCAAAATGGTGAATCAATAACTTGCCTTACACCATTTAAAGCTGAATTGATGGGATTACTTTTAGGAGTGTTTCAGAAATTATATGTGTTAGCCTTCTTGAAATTGTTTTCTTTCTTTGTTTTCTTCCTCTCTTTTTTTTCTTTTTTTTTTTTTTCATTTTCTTTTAGATTGTATGATAGGGCATCCAAGTGCACCACCATCAAGCATATAAAGGTTCAACTAAAACACTATATGTTCAATGGTTCTTTTTCTTCTATATCTTAGATGGGTATGAACATTGAATCTAACACACTAAGGCACTCTGTCCAGCATTAACTTCCTCCAACCTTTTAAGAAGATAAATCTAAATTTGTCCCTTTAGCTCCACTCAGGGGTGGAGCACAGCTAATGGCCCTCCCCAAATGTTTTTAAAAAGTTAAATTTAGACCTTATATTTAAGGTTCCTACAATTACACCCCTCCAAAAATTTTCTTATTTAATTTATGACCCCATTTCGTTTAGTTTAATTACCCCCCCCACCCCAACCCCACCCTTTTTAATAACTGTAGCTCTGCCACACACACCAATATTAGAACAATGAAAGCAAAGTAGTTGCCTTCCAAGAAAAAAAATTCACATGGGGATCGTGAGAAAAGAAAATGCAACTAGCTACTTGCAAATATGCTCAAAATACAGCTTAAGAACTCTACTACATAAACATTATACCAAAAATTAAAAGTTACAAATAAATGCAGGGGAGGTTGGAAGGGCAGGCAGAGGGGTCAAACTATAAGGAACTAAATATCCATGGAAGTGCAGTGAGCATGTGTGCAGTAATGCAGTTTACACCATGAATGCCAGCAATTGTAACTATAATCGTACCAGGGTATAAAGCAGTCCAGGCTCTATGTGAGGCCTCGATATTAACATGAACCTGAAACACAGGCAAATAGAGAAATGATGATGTCATACCAATTAAGTATCATATAAAAATAGATAATGGAAAACGCATCAACTTGGAATAGACAACCAACAGAAAAAGGAAGATTGATAAAATGCAAAAGTAAATTGAAAAGTAAACTATTTGGTTTAGATCACTATTATATCAAGGTAGAGGACATCAGTGGGAATAATTGCCTCAATTTCGAGATCAATGTATGTAGAATGCCTCCAATGAATTTCACCAGCTGATATGTTGTCAATTTTAGGATCCAAATTGAAAGTTGGAATTGGATCTATCCAAAAAGTTTGTGGAGCAATGAAAAATTGATCCTGCTGCATAATTACAATATTTAGACATTGTCTTTCCATTTGAAAGCAAATTTGGCTTTTCACTGTATTCAATTCATTGTGATATGCCAATTATCAAATTTAGGTGGCGTCCACCAAGAGTTATAAATGTATCTGAGCAAAAATCCATACCCTCTTCTTTGTGCAGTTGTCTCATCAGTCCTATCCATTGCTTCCCAAAGAAGTGTTAGTGGAACCCAATGAGGAGGATACTTGAACCGTGCAACATCTAAAATCAGTGCCATGTCCCTCCCAGCATGATAGCCACCAATAGGTGAAAAATGACCGGTTCCTGTCTGGAAATTTAATAAATAAATAAATAAGTTCCCAAAAACTTCTAGTGCTAAATTAAGTAGGGAGTGCTAAATTTATTACTGGAGGCATATAAGCAACAAAATAATAAATGAACTTATCGATGTTAGTATTCTTTTTCTATTACACACCCAAATAACAAAAACATCAGAGCCAATGTAGATCCACCCTGTTCT